>JAOUZG010047184.1:1526842-1548827 GCA_026289955.1 Argiope argentata
CGTAAGGAATAATATTTTTGTAATATGTAAGAAATAATAGTCGTAAGTAATAATATTTTTGTAATATATAAGAAATAGTATTCGTAAGGAATAATATTTTTGTAATATATAAGAAATAATATTCATAAGGAATAATATTTTGTAATATATAAGAAATAATATTCGTAAGGAATAATGTTTTTGTAATATGTAAGAAATAATAATCGTAAGGAATAATATTTTTGTTAGAAATATGTAAGGAATAATATTTTTGTAAGAAATAATATTCTTAAGGAATTTGTAAGGAATAACTTTTTTTGTAAAAAATCATATTCTTAAGGAATATGTGAGGAATAATATTTTTGTAAGAAATAATATTCTTAAGGAATATGTAAGGAATAATATTTTTGTAAGGAATATAAAGAAATAAGATTAACTTAAGCGAATCTCGAATTTGATATTTTGATTTAACTTTGATTGCAATTCATTTGTTTAAGCAAGGTTCATTGATTGATAAATAGAACAATTTGATGATTTTCTGAAGAAAAACAAACAAACAATTGAACTGGGTTTTTTTCAAAACTAATGGCTAATGTCCTTTATTCTTGCATTTTAACATTTTATTCTTGTCTTTTTGTTAAAAATTTTGGATAGTACTACAACTTTCAATAATTAAATTTTTAAAGGATGAAATGGCAAAATTTTTTCTTTTGTGTGCTGTAATCTGAAAGTTTTGATCCAGCCTTAAAATTTTCGTAATCGCACGTTGCTTTTTGTTCACTTATGGTTATCCTGAATTGGTACTTGAATAAATTTTTGTAACGCTAAATAATTTTTATAAATTAAATTCATTATTATTTAAATATAAAACGCTGAAGTAAAATTAATATTATTTATTTCAACATGTGACATATATACTAAAAGTTGATCATGACTTTTATTACAGTTTAAAATTTGCCTATCTATTAGGCTCATTTTCCAATCTACTAAGGAATCATATTCTAAAGCGAAAATTGATTTTATTATATAGAATGATAATTAATAGGCTAATTTTTTGTAAATCTAATAATTTATTAAAATTGCTATTAAAAATAATAGATAATTGTAACTAATAATCGTTAAATCCCTATTTTTACCTTCACTTGTTTTTATAACCTACTTTTACTTGTTTTCTGTAAGATTTACACAAACATTTAATGTCAATAACGATATGTAAACAAATATCAACTTTACAAAATGTTTAGATAATTTTGTATACTAAAAATTCTTTTTCATATATCATATGCAATTTAACTAATATCACGCTGTGTTTACATGACCATTTAACTTTGTCAGAATAATAGAAATAAATAATTGCATTGCATTTGACATTGAAGTCCTTGAAATGAAACTGTTTACAGCATCTTCAAATACCAATCGAAAAAATCAACGTTAGCAATCCATCTTTTTAAAAATTTTCTCAGAATGAAACCAAAAAAGTGAAGAACTTTCCCAGAAGAAATGTTTCGCCAGAGCAACAGAGCGCTATTCATCATATTGTGAAGTACATAAAGTCAAAAAATATTGATAGCTCATTCATTTTTTTCTTCCATAGAGACATTTTTTGTTGGTCACAAGAAGGTACTTTGAATAAATTTAAATTATTTGTTTAAATTTAATTTAAAGATAGCGAGAGGTACACTTATGATTCTAAAAACGTCTCAATTTTTAGGACGTTTGGAGACATAAGGAATTTTATAACTTACTTCTTACACAATCCTATTGCTTGAAGAAAACGCGTAGTCTTAATTAAATGATCAAGAAAATAACACGATGGCTTATGTAAGGGATTTAAAATATGTTCAGCAGTTTTATAACTTTTTTTAAAAAATGATCAAGAAGAGTCATGTTAAAATCAGCGCTTCCATAGACATATCGCTACAAATCAATATCCTAAACGCATGTTCTTTGTTGTGTTTAATGCTATTTGTAATTTTTTTGGTTATTTTTTAATTGATTATCCATTATTTTTCCATCACTATTTTTAACATTAGAGCTACCAAGAGCGTCATTTTGACGGCTTTAGTATTTCATGCTTAAAACATTTGATGTAATTTATGTATAGTTTTTGATGCAATTTATGACGACTTTTAATGAAATATAAGAACAAATTACATATTCCTATTCAATTTCCTCTCAACCATTTTAACTTCCATAATTAATATAACCTATACCTATTTATACCAAAACTGTTTAAAATGAGAGCTTTAGAATTTCCAAGTTTATAATATTTAATGATGGATTATCTATTTAATGCTGGACAGCAATAAGTATTTACATTCCCTTATACAATATATTTAGACATTTCTTGGAAAAGTTTGAATTAAATTTTCTGTAGAAAATTATATTGATTGATCCAAAGTGTTTGGAAGCCATTATAATAGAATCTATTTTATTCCAATTATGATTCAGTTTAGAACAAATAACTCTAACTGGTAAATGTAATCAAGACGCAATCATTATCAAATTGTTTTTACTGGTTTTTTATTAATTATTAATGAATTATTATATTGAATTTTGTTTTATTAAATTATATTCTTTTATTTACATAAACTAGGCCAAAAGTTACAACGAAAACCATGCATTATCAAATAGTTTTTCTATGATTTTTTATTAATTATTACTGAATTATTATATTGAATGTTGTTTTATTAAATTTTATTTACATAAACTAAGTCAAAAGTTACAAAGAAAACCATGATGATCAAAAACCCGTCAATTTGACAGGCGTGGTCAAACTGGGTAAATATTTAACATCGGTAGTTCTAACGTTAAATTTCCTTTCTTTTCCTTTTATCTTTCCTGCAAATAGAAAGCTTTTATAGAAAATAAAGATTTACAAAATGAATTCTGATTTAAATCCAATAAGCCATCGGTTATCTTCAGTCTTCTATACAAATGTCTTTATTTGTGTCTAAGTCTATGCATCCTTCTGTTTTAGGTAAATTCAACAAATTTTTTATCATTCTTGAAGAAATTATTATGAGACATTGATGAGATGAGATATTTTAATATAGTGTCATCAAAGACACAGAAAATATAAATTTCTGAAATTTAACCCTTTAATCTGTGGGGACGCAGTTTCCGAATATGCTATTTCTTAATTATAAAGAAATGCAATCGTATCAAAAATCGTTTGTGAAAATTTGCATAATTATCTGGACTTTGGTCCGAAATGCGATTGTAAAAGCGTTGGCAGTGTTTAATTTTCTCAGATTCTAATAAATAAATTATTATTATTAATAATAAAGCAATCTTTATTTGTTGCTTCATTCAAACTTTTTTACCTAAGAAAGCATGTTTGTTTATTTTTTGTTAATAGTTCATTGACTTATCTCATTTGGTTACTTATGGGTTCATTAAAATTAACATAATTTTTTCAGTTATTAACTATTTACTTATTGATTTCTTAGAGCTCAAAAGAAAAAAAACATTAAATAGTGTTAAATTTTTGTCCATTAATTCACTATTTCTACTCCGAATTGCTCCAAATCTATATCCCTTTATAATTATTGCTCATTTTAAAAAGTAGTTTGAATAAAAAATTGTATAAATAATACAAGAAGTTACTGCATGATTATACAAAAAGACATTTCTATTCCAGTTCATGGTGTTTTGATGGGCTGGTGTCCTGAAGTTCGACTATGGAAGCGAAGAATTGCAGTTCAAGACCCGATTTCTCCCCAAATCTATAGAGTAAGTAATCTTGATCTATCTTTATCTTTTCATATATTTATTTCTACCCTATTTATGAACTTAAAAAGTGCTTAAGATAATAAAATAGGGTGTTGAGATTTTTTTATATATAAACCTGATTACCAATAGCAATATTAATTCAGATTTCATTTTCGAAAATTATTTGGTGTTTAGGTTTTATTTGGTGTTTGAATCAAACTCATCTCTACCACGTAAGATTTAATTGACCACTGTGAAGAAAATATCATCAGATTTATGTGCTTAGAAAAGTTGGAGCGAAGTTCATCGTCTCATATGTCGTTCTGACAAGTTTAAAACTGAAAAAAAGTGGCTCCTATAATCTTAGTATAATTTTCAGACAAGTAGTAAGTAAAAAATCAAGTTAATCAGTTTTTAGTATAGAAATATTATATAATTAAAAACTATATACCAAAGAAATTAATACTTCTTTATATGTAATATTTCAAAGTAAAAAGACAATAGTGAAGATTTTAGAATAGTTTAAAATGAAATGCCCCAAAGTTAAAAACAATAATATGGAAATTAAAGCTTTTAAAAAATAAAATAGCTCGAAGTAAAAATATAAAAGGGTAAAAATTAGTTCTTCAAAAAATATAACAATCCAAAATTAAATGTGGAAATTAATAATTTTAAATAATAGAATAATACAAAGTAAAAATAGGCTGGCGTGGCCTGGTCGTAAGGTTTCGGCTTCGAAACCGAAAGATTGCAGGTTCGAGACTCTATTTAACCGAAGAACCATCGTGTAAACGCGTCAGGTGAACTTTAAATTCGTCAGTGTCAAACATCCATTTGCTGGTGTGGTGTGGAAGCTTGGAGAAACTCAGCTCATATGTCATCCACGTCTTCTGACTGGGGTTCAAAATTACGAAGTCCGTTCCGCTGTTTTAAAACGGGAAATTAATATGACTAAACAAATAAACCAAAATAAAAAGGTAGCATTTAAAAAGTTAGGAAACTGAAAACGATAATATAGAAATAATACTTTTAAAATAGATTTGCAATTCATTAGGAATGGAATCAGTTCACACTATGAACTCTAACTTATTTTTGGAATGCTTTGCATATCTTATAGAGAGAATAAAGACTCATCGTCACACCTTAGCTTAATAAAAAATAGAGCGAATTGTCATGTGACAGTTGTTTCACGTGAATTTGTCTATGTTCCTCAAATGTCTTAAAATAAGTCTTATCGTCCTCTTGTCTGAATATCACTAGGAAACCTTGTTTACAGAAAGATATCAATGGAGCCTTTTGTTGATTCAATCATTCCAAAGAGAAGTTTATAATAAGTGACTCAAATAACTGGGATTTTTTAGGTTAAATTAGCTTGTCTACAGTGTAAAAAACTAGTCTACGGGAAACTTTCAGATAGTTACTATTCTTAAATTCATTTCGTTGTTTTAATCTTCAGATCCTAAGCCACTCATCCGATCGAATCATTTTGTTTACGGGAAAAATTTACACGTTTCTGATTACCTCGTGTGAAACAGTTCTCTCATCTCGAGTTTGACGAATCTTGAGAAAACAATATTAAAATGAATTCACGATGGTAATCTACACTGAAGGAAGTTTTGCTTATTGACTGTAGTCTTCCAACTAATTTTAAACCATGTTTTTGTGGCAGTTTAAAGCTTAAGATGTGCTTAATTATATCTGTGTATGATTATAACTACAGCTCAACGTCATTCATGATGGGGAAAAGTATTATTCGCATGACTGTTTGTTACCACAATGAATGTCAACTAACAGGTTAATCAATTACTCACGGAATCAATTATCATACAAATTACCCGTTTACCTTGTCTATCAATGATTCATGGCACTAAATAATATTCTATGGTAATCAATGTCTTGATGCGCCTTTTTATTTTCTTAAAATTAAGTTCATGTTTCGTGACATTTTGATTTTTTTCTAATATTACGCAACTAAACAGTTTAACGAAAGAACTGATTTTAAAAGCTGTTTATTGTAATCATCATTGAAATTCAAATCATGATTTCTTTTTAAAGTCGATAAAAAAAGCATAAAAGTCGTCGTTTTGATGAATCAAACGCGGCTTTATATCACCAAGAATGAGAGATGCGCAAGGTTACGGAAAGAAAATGTTAATCGAAAAGCTGCTTACATGTTTCGCTTTCTAAATAGGTGAGCTTTGTCATGTTTGATTGTTTTTTTACGGTCTGAAAGGATCAGAACAGTCTATCGAACTCTCTATTCTTACTATAGACCATAAACTCGGTTACTAAAACAAGTCGGTCAGCAGTGCTTTCCTAGTGATTCTGAGAGTAAACCCTCCTAAGAGTCACCCTAATGATTTGTTAGCATTGTGATCCCACTTCCACTACAGATCGCCATTGTTGGAGATGGCGACGATTATGAGTTCTGCTTCGTTAAGCCTTTCGCTCTTGAAGTACTGTTTTGCAGTGAAAACTTGCTCAGCTTTATTTCACTTTCGAACAATGGGTTCGCAACTTGCGTGACTATGCGAGCCCACCTTTGACACAAAACTGCGTTCACGGATGGCTGGAAGCTATGTCCCAGCCTAGGGTCGATGACCGGCATTGAGTACCGTTTCTCGATTTGTCGTCACACAAGGTTGATAGCGTGACAACGGAAAGTGAAAATTCCGCCGACACGTACTTAGGAGAATGCATTTATCATACGAGAAACGTTACTTGCTTGAGGATGTTCGAGAACCGTCTTGTTGACGGAAAGGAAAGTGGTGGCAACTCATCCGACAATATCGCGCTGTCCAGGTGACGGTTAAATGGACAGGATAAGACCAATTGATAGCGTTAGTAAAGACAAACATCGACACAATATATCTGAAAGTAATTAATATTTGTCACGGAGACATCAAATTGCACAAATAAAGGTCAAGTGACTAAGTGTCTTGCTAGTAATAACACCTCAATGCTTGCTCAAAGGACAATATTTTTCTTTCTTTGCCAATGTAGGTCAATATGTTTATCTTTTTTTTATTGAAAATAATTTGAAATTTTTTAAATGGGAGCATAAGTTTATGATTTGTATTGGAAAGCTCATTGTGAAATGTAGCTTAATTTACCGTTATAAAGAGTACACCAAAAGTCGATACGTAACTTTCGTTGAATAATTAACTTTTACTTAATAAGAAATCTTATTCACCTTAAATTTGAAGTTAACTTTTGTATTGCTTTCAAGTATAAGCTGTATTCATATTATCCTTTATTAGAATGCTCAGTATAATTATGAATGTCTCTCTTCATAGTTATTCGCTTACTATTTTTTGTTCTGTTTATGATACAAATCGTATAACACTTCAGTAAAATAGTATTATCTTCATCTACTAATAATAGAACCAGTAAATACATTTTTTTACGAATTAAAGATAAATCGAAAAGTCAGTAATTCAGAATCGTCTTTTCTGCACAGAACGAATCTTAAGTCTAGACAGGATTGAAAATCAATGATTCCCAAAATGATTGAAGATAGGAAGATGCCATTAGCAAGTAAAAGTTGAAAATGAAACTTGATTTTTTGGATTATAAAATCGAGATTCATTGGTAGTTTACATAAGATTAAAGTCAAAAAATTGTCAAAGTCAAAAGTACACAAGTTAAAGTTAATGGATTCTGATATTCCAAGTATCTTACATCATCCAAATGTTCAGCAATCTAATAAGAAGGCAAATACTTGGTAAAATTCTCTTTTGTTTTCGATTATGACTGAGCATGTATAATAGAAAGTTTCATTCTTGATTAGGGGGAAAAAATCATTCTTAATTTCCCTAATTTCTGTACATCAGATTTAATAAACCGTTTAAAAATGCCTATTTGGAAAATAGATTTGCAGTTCTATCAATTATGAGATAATATGATAATTATAAGATGCATGAATGAAATCCGCATCGTAAAAAGGGTTTGCGTCGTGTGTGAGCTAGAAGTCAGACGTCAGGACTCAGAGGTCTATCCCTCAGAAGCTACTGCACCCCTCCTTCCGTTGTAAAGCGGAACACGAAACCATTAAAAACTATTTATTTAAGGGAATTAATAACTATTGAGTATGCATGAAATTACAAGAATTTTATTACTTGAATAATTTTTTCCAGAAATATGCATACTAGGAAAAAACTTAGTAATTTAGTAATTAGTAATTATTAAAGCAAATTATTTATATGTTGATTAAAATGATCGGTAGTTAGTTTAATTCAATTAATGTTCTGATTGGTAGCAACGGGTTATTCTGGGACTGTCCTCGTAATTTTGAATCCGATCAGATGACGACGACGGCTTCTAAGTTGGCAGCCGCTTATATCAACTTCTGAATCTCGCCAGCGGGAGAGCGCTTGGACCACAAATTAAGAGTGGTTCAAACCTGGAACCTTTCTGGTATCACAGTTGAAATTTTGCCGCTAAATTACCTAGATCTGTTCAGTCATTAAAAAAATGGTCCTCAGATGTAATTCTTACGATCGACGACTTTTCGTAGCTGTCATCGATATTTTTCTTATAAAGAAGTAACTCTTGCCCAACGAAGATTTTTCTTGACATCACGCTTAAAGTTCATGTGTCTACCAAATGAACTGTCTCGATTTTTTGACGTTCACTCTTACTGTCTCCGATTTATATATAGAAGAAGAAGTTCAGCAATATATATTTTAAAGGTTGTTGCCGGAAGTTTAGCTTTCTTCACAGAAACCAAAAATGCATGATATATTCGTAAACGTTTTCTGAAAGCAGCCGTCTAGTCTGACAGTTCTATTGTTAAAAAAATATCCTATGTGCAATCTTTCTAATTTAAGACCTCAAATTAGGCGTTGAAAGTTATTTCGAAATGTCGGATGAGTGGGATTCTATATTTGTTGTACGATTTCAGTGAAGTTCTAGACTAATTACAAGTTAACACTAGAAGTTAGCTCATATATTTGGATTTCTTTGCTACTTTCAAGCTAAAAAAGGAAAAAAATCTAGATCTCTGATGTATTTCTAAAAGGAAGTGAAATAAAAAAATCGAAAAAGAAGAATACAAAAACATAAATTATTTGCTTTAATAATTTTAAGCTTATCATTAATTATGTATGATAGAAACTCTGAAATTGAAATTAATAAAAATTAGTAAAATAAAAAAAACACAGGATGGGAATTAATATTTAACTGTTTTTTATAAATGATTTATATTAAATTTGACAATTTTTAACGTGTTTAATAATTTATTATTATTTAAGAAGTTAAGTGCGAAAATTAAAGCTTTGGGACCGGAGGACTTTAAGATTGAAACCCAAATTCCCTAAAGATCCATCGTGTATGTTGACCTGGTATACATCAAAATCTAATGTCTTGGATCACACATCTTGCCGCTGATATGATATGGAAGTTTAGAAAGGAGGGTACCAGCTCAGGTTTCATCTTCATTGTCTGACTATGGTTTAAAAATATAAAATCATCCCGAAAAAATTCCAATTGTTGCATCGAAATAAGATTTCAGTATATAACAGATCTAAATAAATTACTTAACCATTTTTTCTGGATTATTTTTTAAAAACAACAAAGAAATAGCGATATTTACTTTTTTGTTTTCTTTTAAAATTATTAATTCTGGAATGTTACTAAAATTACAGAAAAAGGTTTCCATAATATTTTAATATTTTTTTTTCTTTTTGGCACCATAAATATGTATTTCATATTTTCGTTACATTGTAAAATTTTATCAGTAAGAATAAAATACAACTTGATAAACTAAATGTTTTTTTTATCAATGGCTATTTTTGCCGTCGACTAGTTTTAATTTTCTCTATACTCATTCAAAATGACAGCATATTTTTACGACCTCCATTCAAAATCGTGAATATATTTTTTAAATACACAGTTGATACATATTGGGAGAAAAAATATATTATTTATGTAATAATTAGGCATTTTCGTCATTTTTTAAACATTTCATACATATTTCATTTCCATAGTGTATGTTCGTCTTTTACATTTCCCATATATTCGCATTAAATTTGCAAGATGCTCGTTAAATAAAAACAAACCAAAAATGAAAGAAAATGAAAGAGTTGTGTCATTAATGAACTGCTATCGTATGAAAAAAAGTAGATTATATCATTTCCTTTGCGCGATGGAGACAGTTTTTTTTTTCTTTTCAAAATCAAATGATCTTGGCATTCTTTCAAGCAAAGCATCCAGATGAGAGGGCATCTCTTGAGCTACAATGCGTTGATAAACAGTTTTCATGATCAAATGAAATCGAAACTTCCTAATAATTGATTTTTGGGTCAGTGGATTCTGTATCTGCTGAATGAGGACTGGTGCTTTAATTTTTCAGAAATAATAAAATTACTTGTTCTTTCCTGTTTAAAGATAAAATATATTAACCAGAATGTATTTTAATCGCTGAATTAAAGAATGAAGAGAAGAAACACATTTTGCTGTATATTCATATTTCATACAAATGCAGTTTTTAAATCATTAATTTTTTTATTCTCTTTTCTTTAATTTTTTTATTGACTAAGCTTATTTTCAAAGTTGACGGAACAATGGACACATTTTTTTTTGCAATTCAATTTCTTATAATCTTCATATTTTTATTTAAAAACTATTCTATCTACATAGTTTTGTTTGAAAACTATTCTTTCTATCTAGATATTTTTATGTAAAACTATTTTTTCTATCTACATAGTTTTATTTAAAAACCATTCTTTCTATCTACATAGTTTTATTTAAAAACTATTCTTTCTATCTACATAGTTTTATTTTAAAGCTTGTCCTACTATCAACTTATTTTATTTAAAAACTTCAGGATGTTTCTTTAAAAAAAAATGCATTACATGAATTTTTGATTTTTGCAAAAATTAACTTCCTATGCATTACTTCTATTTTAATTTAATTGCCTGAAAGAAATTTATTTTTTACATTCTTGTTATTGGTGAAAATTTTTATTTTTGAATTTGTGTTTAAATACTGTTTTCAGTTTTGGATTATCAGGGATAGGCAACAGAAAACAATTTTTAAATAGTTAATTATTTTCAATTTTAATAATTTTAATCGAATTGTCAATATTTATTCAACTATTTTTCAACGTATGCTCATAAAGTTTTCCAAAGTGCTCTCTGGGCAAAGATATGAACTGTTTATGAATTTCTTGAATAACATTGAACTTTTTATTTCGATTTTATGAAGTTTAAATTTTTTATTTAATTATAAAATTTGTAATTTTAATGTAATTTTACATTCAGAATATTTTGTATGTTTTTCCTTGTCAATGAATACCACATTCTTGGTATTTCTATTTCTTTGTTTTCGGTGTATCAAAGTAAAACTATCTGCATGCAATTTAAAACTAAGGTATATTTTATAATCAAGTCAGAGAGCACAAAAAAGGAGTAATAGTTAAAATCTTAGTGATAATTTAATTTTTAATAGTTAACTATATATTAATTTAATGTAATAGTGTACAGGTTCATGATTCAGAAGGGCCGTGATGACCTGATAATAACGTCTCGGCTCGTGAGTCATAGGGTTTCAAGTTCGAGATCTGATTCCCCCGTAGAACCGTCGTGTAAGGGGATCAGTTGGACATTAAATCTGTCATGGCCAAACGTCCTCCCACTGGTTCTGTATGGTGTAAAGAGGGAGGTGCCAGCTCAGGTACCACTCTCGTCAACTGACCACGGTTAAAAATTACGAGGTAACCCTAATGTTGCTTCACATTGAGACGTTAATGTAACTAAACTAAACTCATAATTCAGCAATGTCAGATGCTCTTCAAATATAGAAGAGGTCAAAATTATTGAAACTATTTGATTCTCCATTTAAAACGCACTTTGGTACATCTCAGAAGGAAGCATTGCTCTGAGATTAATATAAGTCACTCATATAGTAACTATTTTAATTTTAAATTAATTACACTAGTAAATGACGCAAATAATTAACGTTAATTGAATGTAACGAATTTTTATAAAGTTTTATTGAAGTACAAAAATGATGGTAATCTTTCAAATTACGAATAAAATCTTAAATTAAGAGGTTAATTTTCTTGAAAACTTGAAAGCTAAATTTCACCAATATTGAGCTTTGTAAGCTTTCTCAGAATTATAATTCGTTAGACATTATTAGAATTATACTTTTTTTCTTGAATCAAGGAATATTTTTCTCATTCGTCGAATTAAAACGTAATCTCAAGTAAAATATTTTTAGCACAAGTCTTTACAATAGCTGCATTACTACAGACACGTATTCGCTTTTCAAAGTCTAGTAAAAATAATTAAATTATCTCTAATATTCGGGGCTCGTGGTGGCCTGGTGTCAAGATCTCGACTTTGGAAGCAGAAGGCATCAGGTTCGAGACCTGATTCCACTGAAGAATCGTAGTGTAAACGGGTCTATTGTACGCCAAATCCGCCAAGGCCGAATGTTAACCCGCCAGTCAGGCGAAGAAGGCCTCCAGCACAGGCGCCGCCCTCGTCCTCTTGCTGCATCTCAAAATTATGAGGTCCGTCCCAAATTAGCTCTAATGATGCTTTAAAACGGGACGTTAATATCATTAAACTAAACTCGTTAATTTGTTAACTAGGTTTTTATGTTGTCTGTTTATAATTAAATTACTTATTAGCCACACTTATTGAGTTCTTTTCTCTTAACTACAGGGTCGCGTTGGCTTGTTGGTAAGGTCTCAGCTTCTGGTTCAAGACCCGATTCCATAGAGGAACAGTCGTGTAAGTGGGTGTGTTTCCCTTTAAATCCGTCAAGGCCAAACGTCCTCCCGCTAGTGTGGTGTGGTGTGGAGAGGCGGGTGCCAATTCAGGTGTCGTCCTCGTCATCTGACCGAGGTTTAGAATTACGAGGTCCTTTCCAAAATAGCCCTAGTGTTGCTTTACATTGGGACTTTAATGTAATTAAACTATACTAAACTTCTCTTAAGTACAGAATACATATATCTGGAAGAATTTACCTTTACCAATAAATGCCAGAAACATCCACTATTTTTTAAAAATTGTTTATAACATATCCAATGGAGCAAAACATGCCATACCATAATATAGAAAAATAAATAGAGTAGCAGACAATAAACAGAATTTAATTATTGTAATTAAAAATTAGGGACAGAATGAAAATTTTTATTTATTTTACAAATATAAACCGAAAACACGAACTGTTTTATTTAGAAATGACGTTTTAGTATATATCAGCACAGGTGATCTCTTAAATAAATAAAAAACAACACAGTGTTGATCAATACAGGTTAAAAAATGCAAAAATAAATAAGATGCAGTTTTACTATGTTGGCGGAAGAATCGAGTTTGAATAAAGCGTAGTTTCCCCCTCAGTTTCGGGTGTTTTACATTTAGTGAATGATGTAGTAATTATACCTCAAAGGTTATGTTTTCTGACGGAAGTGATTTTTTTAAGCTTTTCAATCGCATTATACCGACAGACAATAAACTAAATAAAAACTCATTACTCATATACAATTTTCAGCCAATTTCCTCTTCAGCTTAAGAAGTGTTCTTCTTTTTATTGAAAAGTAAAATTGATCGCGTATGTGCAGTTTTCATTTTGGAACCAAACTCGGGAACAGAATTAACTTTACGGTCCAATAATCTTTTTCAAAAAATTTCAAATTAGTGACATTACCCCAGTATTCACGATGTAACTGTTTCTAGGGGACTTTTTTTTTTTTAATAAATCGCATTCTCAATGTTTTCATTCTTGTACACTTGCTTTTCTAACACTGTGAATGGGACTTCACATGTTATCTTAGAAACTACTCTGATATCTATTTCTGTTTGGATTCTACTACACTTCTATTCAAAATTAGTAATCATATTATTCTTGGTTTACTGAATTTAAACATAATTTTTTTCTTACTAGCCAATTTTAATTGAATTTCATTTTGCAAACAAGAACTACAATTTTATTTTTTAATTTAAAAGTCACAACGACGACGACCTGGCAAAGGGATAATGAGTCTTCCCCTTGATCTGGACGTCCCGGGTTCGGGCAAGGTTGTTCTTCTGTGTTCTATCTGTAAGGTGTGTGAATGTGCCCCTCAGCCCTAAAAAAGGGCTGTGCAAGCTTATGTGATGAGTGAGTAGCAAAAGTTGTTCTCTTGTCCCTAGTTGGCTTTACTGCAAAACAAAAGACGCTGATTACTTCAACGAGCTTTCCCATGGAAAGTGCCATAAGAAACAATAACAACAACATGGTTGGAAACAACTACAAAAATTGCCGGCTTTCTGGCACAGAGGTAGAGCGTCTTCCTCGTGTTCTGGGAGTCCCGGGTTCGATTCCCGGCTCGGGCATAGTTGCTCTTCTGTGTGCTAACTATGAGACATGTGACTGTGACCCCCTGTAAAAGGGGGCTGTGCGAGCAAATGTGGTGCGTGTGTAGCTAAGTCGTACTCTTGGCCCTAGTTGGCGCTACTTCAAAAACAAGAGACGCTCCTTTCGGCTTAAAATCGCTGGCTGAATCAGCGAGCTTGTCTATGGCAAGTGCCATTAGAAACAACAACTACTACTACAAAACAATAGACGCTGATTGGGCTTAAATCCCAGACTACCTCAACGAGCTTGTCCATGGCAAGTGCCATAAGAAACAACAATTACAAAAGTCGCAACAGAATTTTTCTGAGCAAAATGTGGTAGCGAAAAATTGTCCAATCGGAAGAATTATGATGGGGAGAAGTTATAAAAACTTATATTATGCAGGTGAAATACCAGATTTAACCCTCTTAATGACAGAATTTGTGCGTCATACAAACATCGGATTATTGCTTCTGAAATTTATGAGATGATACTAAATCATTCATTATAACAAAACATGAGCCGCTTGTTTGCTATAATCATTCATTATAACGAATGACGTAATAATTCGGTGCAACAAATGCGCATAACTATTTTAGACGTCTATTTTTAATGAATTTAGTATTTTCATCTTATTAACCCATAAATTGCGAATAAACTGTTGCATAATCTCTGGATTTTTATAAATTAAAGCATGAATTTCATTTCATTACTTATTTATATTTTATTAATTTAATTACTTATATTTATATTTAAGAGTCATGGGAGAATATTTAATTCACCAGAAACAGATAATGAAAAGCTTTTACACCCGAAAAAAAAACGAAAATGTAGAAGGCTTTAAAAGCCTTATTTCATACAAACAAAATACCTGAATTAATTATTTCTCATTCAAACATAGTGGTAAAAATTTGTATCAGTATGTTAAGAGTTTTTTTTAATTCCATCTTTAGAGGTTTGAAACAATATAAAAAGGAGCAACAACGAATGTTGAAACAAACAAAAATTTTATTATTATTACGATTATTTTAAATCGCTAAAATAATGAGACAATTCCAGTCCCTTATTTTGTCATGCTAATTGTGTTGCGCAAACGTCACAAATTATTCAAGTAGAGGACAAATTAAGGTCAATAAAAAGAAAAAAAACTCAAACATTCATTTAAATAGTGATTCTTTGTGTTTACTAATGAGCATGAAATTCAATCACATTCTGTAGAAACACACAATATCAGATCAAGTGTTAGTTGAGTGAAATATTTAAGGGGAGAGGGGGTTAACCACAATGTTAACATAAATAGAATATGTGTTTTAAAGTTTTATCTCCAAAATATATGCTTTTGTGTGAATTAATTAATAATGCAATTAGTCTCATTTAATTAATAATGCAATTATTAATTAAATGAGAATAAAAAAACAAATAATAATGATAACTATTGCCATAAGATTTGATCATTAAGTCAGAAAAAAAATTGGAATATTATAAAAAAATTTATTATCCGGACATAACGGAGTCACGTTTAGCTCTGGTATTTTATTCAATATATTTGCGATTCTCGATATTTATATCAACTTCATTAATGTATTTAACTGCAGAAAAAAAAAAACTAAATTTTACCATGATGTAATTTTTTTTATTTAGGAAAATAAAGCTGAACAAATCCTATTATTTCAAATATCATAAAGCAGAAACATTTTTTGTCAAATCAGAATATTTTTTTTTGTAGTTTTACAAAAACTCATCCCAATTTTAAAGTCTTCTTCTGATAAGAGTTTCATTGAAAAATAAAATAGATTCCTATCTATCCAAATAACAATAAATAAATATATTGTAGCAAAAAATAATAATGCACAAAATAATGCAATTATGAATTAAATGGGAATAAAAAAGAAATAAAAATGATGACTATTGCCATAAGATTTGATCATTAAGTCAGAAAAAAATTGGAATATTATAAAATACTTTATTATCTGGACATAAAGGAGTCACGTTTTTATTTTAAATTAGGATAGATCACGCTTTACGAAAGAAACCTTATCAAACGATCAACAGAATGATACATTTTAATAACAAAACATTATCAAACACTGTCTCTGCAACTGGAACGACTTGACACATCCCCCTTTACCCCCGACCTAATTTTATTATTCTCCAAAAAAAAAAATTAATGAGTAAATAAACAGATAACGGCTGTTAACAACCTCTCCCCCCCTCACACTTGATTAAAATGGGCTTTCACTTTTCTTACAACGCTATACAGGGCCTTTTTTTCCTTGATTGTTTATTGTTTAGAAAGTGAAGAGCGAAGAAAGTAAGTGAATCGCCCGCGGCATTCTTGTGAACTGGAAGATCCATTCCATGTGACCGCCATTACGGCGTAGCATTGGCAACCAGAATGTAGCACGTGAACTAACACAACAGGGAGAAACCGCGCGCGCATTGCTGCAGCAACCGGAAGATTTTTGAATCTCTCGTGCTAAAGCCAACAACCCCGAAGTAGAACAGCAGACAAAAAGGGTTTATTTCCTGTCAGAGGAATAACTGTGCCACGTTGATAGCATTTCACTTTTTCTAGGCCATTCTTTTCTCACCTTCGTATTATCAGGAGAATGGGAGGTTAGCGGTTCTGATGGTCAGATAGAAGGAATTGTCGTCCTTTTCATTTCTTTCCTTTCACGACCAAAGGGGCACTGGACTCTGGAACATTGTCTTACTGCCCGATACGAATGGCGAAGAAGAAAATAGAAAATTCCGAAGGAAAATCCGATTTTTTTAATGTGTTTATAAAAAGATTTTATCTTTTTTTAAAAAGCCTTTGTGTTGCGGAAACTGTTTTTAGAGGTTGCGAACAGTTTTTTTATTTTAGAGACAGCTGTTCTGTTGTAAGAAAAGAAAATGGCGTAATTTCCGTGAATTGCTAAGAAATATTTGAAAATTGGGATTTTTTTGGGGGTAGAATATTGAATAAATATTTGAAAATTGGGATTTTTTTGGTACAATATTGAAGAAATATTTGAAAATTGGGATTTTTTTTGTAGCTATAGGGTTTTGATTGTTTGCTCTATTAAAGAATCGATTTGTAGTAAAATTTTCTCAAAATGAGCAATTCTAAATGGTGTAATTTCTGAAAAATGCTATGGATTGCCAGAAAATTACGCAATTTTGGAAACTCGGGATTTCTTTCATAGCGATAGCTTTTTTGTTTGTTGTAATTAAAAAAAATCTATTTTTAGGAGCACAATTTTTGAAAAATGGGCAATTTTAATTAAACAGCCTAAATTCACAAAAATAAGAAATTTCTGAAAATTGCAGAATTTTTGGAACTTGACGAAATTTTCATCAGTATCTTTCAGGTTCTTGCATATTACAGCATAAATTTACTGAGCAATTTTTTTTCAAAATGATTTTTTTTTCAATATGAAACAAATGATACCACTGGAAATTTTTGTCAAATTTCATCTTGATCGTAGCTATAGTGTTTTGATTGTTTGCTCTATTAAAGAATCGATTTGTAGAAAAATTTTCTCAAAATGAGCAATTCTAACTAAATGGTGTAATTTCGGAAAAATGCTATGGATTTCCTGAAAGCTACGCAATTTTGGAAACTCGGGATTTCTTTCATAGCGATAGCGTTTTTATTGTTTGCTGTAATTAAAAAACAATTTATGGAAGTACAATTTTTGAAAAATGAGCAATTTTTATTAAATAGTGAAATTTTACAAAAATAAGAAATTTCTGAAAATTGCACAATATTTGGAACTTGACGAAATTTTTAGCAGAAATATCTTTCCCATCCTTGAATATTACAGAATAGATTTACCGAACAATTTTTTTTTTCAATATGGAACAAATGATACTACGGGAAATTTTGTCAAATTTCATCTTAATCTTGGTATTCTGATTAGTTTAAACAATGACAAGATATAGAAAATCAAATCTAAATGTCTTTTGGTTAGACATTAGATTTATGTAGATACAAATTTTCTTTTTTTAAATTGCGTTACGGCTAAAATGGCCAGTGTCATTCTTGACATGAGTTTTAAAATTTAACATACATAAATCCTTCAATCTTTTATATTAAGATCTTTTGAACAAACAAAACGTAATCTTTGATATAAAAATTATTTTAGATGGAATATGCTGAAAAACATATGAAGTATTATACAACGGAAATTTTTTCTCTTCACTATTTAGTCACGTAAAAAATAGGAAATATTTTTTTCCAAACTCATCAATGCACCCAAATTAGGGCACTAAAAACATATACACTATATTAGTGTGTACATATATACACTATATATTTTTTATGTTTCCTCAAAGTAAAGGGAAGTGTATCAAACAATTTCATAAAAAATTAAGGTGCATTAAGCGTTTCAAGAAAAAATAAATTAAAATGCTTACTCTTCTGAACACATAAACTTTTTAACACTAATTTCTGCACTAGATAGGAATCTATTTTATTTTTCAATGAAACTCTTATCAGAAGAAGACTTTAAAATTGGGATGAGTTTTTGTAAAACTACAAAAAAAATATTCTGATTTGACAAAAAATGTTTCTGCTTTATGTTATTTGAAATAATAGGATTTGTTCAATTTTATTTTCCTAAATAAAAAAAATTACATCATGGTAAAATTTAGTTTTTTTTTCTGCAGTTAAATACATTAATGAAGTTGATATAAATATCGAGAATCGCAAATATATTGAATAAAATACCAGAGCTAAACGTGACTCCGTTATGTCCGGATAATAAATTTTTTTATAATATTCCAATTTTTTTTCTGACTTAATGATCAAATCTTATGGCAATAGTTATCATTATTATTTGTTTTTTTATTCTCATTTAATTAATAATTGCATTATTTTGAGCATCATTATTGTTATTATTATTTTGATACAATATATTTATTTATTGTTATTTGGATAAATGGGAATGAATATTTTTTTCAGTGCAGCTCTTTTATCGTAAGAAGACTTTGCAAAATTGGGATGAGTTTTCGTCAAATTACGAAAAAATATCCCTACTTTATGAATTTGAAATAATAAGGTTTGTTCATTTTTATTTTCCTAAATAAAAAAATTAAATCACGGTAAAATTTAGTTTATTTTTCTGTAGTTAGATATATTAGTTAAATTGATATAAATGTCTAGAATCGCAAATATATTGATTACAATATAAGTTAAAAGTGACTCTGTTATGTCCAGATATTAAAACGTTTTATAAGACTACAATTTTTTTCAAACTTAATGATCGAATCTTATAGCAATAGTCATCATTATTATTTGTTTTTTATCTCTATTTAATGAATAACTGCATTATTTTGAGCATTATTATTATTATTTTGATACAATATATTTATTTATTGTTATTTGGATACATGGAAATGAATATTTTTTCCGTGCAGCTCTTTTATCGCAAGAAGGCTTTATAAAATTGGAATGAATTTTTGTAAAATTACAAAAAAAAAAAGAAACTTCTGATTTGAGAAAATGTATTTCTGTTTTATGAGATTTGAAATAAAAAGGCTCGTTAATTTTTATTTTCCTGAATAAAAAAATCATAGTTAAATTTAGTTTATTTTCCTGCAGTTGAAATACATTAGTGAAGTTTATAAAAAAGTCTAGGATAGCAAATGTACTGAATATAATACCAAAGCTTAAATTCAAATATTGTAAATCAGTTACTGAAAGTTGAAACTAATGAACTTTTTGAAATGTATCTTTTGTGGCTTGTAAACTCATCAGCCTGATGCCTGTTGTTAAAATGTTAATTAATAGTTTCCAAACAGTCTGAGATCGAAGATACAACAATCAAATTTTACATATTCTCCAATTCAAAAGGGATAAGATAGTTTAAAATACATACATGAAGCACCAGTAATGTGAAATTTTTCAGCTGAATTAAAATCATTAAAAATATTTAATGACTTATTTTATTTCAATTCTAGTAAAACTCAGTATTTGGTTACGAGTTTTACAGCTTTAGATGAAATTAAATGTTAGGAATATAAAATAGAACATTTTGTACATATCTATTAGAAAAATCGTTGAAGCTTGAATATTAACAGAACTTTGAGTTCTCTTTCAAATACAGCAAAAAGTTGCATTTCGAAGGACACTCTTTATTCTTTATTATTTAAATTCTAATTATTGCGTCGATTATGTGTGACTGTTTTGCTAATTTTGAATGGAAATCGTGCTAAAATCATTAAACTGAACATCATATCGAAAACAAAACCTTTTCTTTTATACTTGCACGATATTATCAGCAGTTCATGTTCATATCAGTGTTCCATTTTATTTTGATTCTTTTAAGTTCCTGTCGTCTTTTCTAATATCGAGAGCCTTCACGTTCAAGGAAAAAACTCCGAGTAGTTTGAACCTCGCAATCAACCTCGACATTTAGTGATGAGAGCTTTAAATATAGACGCAGACGGAGATTCTGTTTTTAGAAGCTTTTCGGTTATCTGTTGAAAGATCACGAATTCCGAAGTTAATTGGATGTGTTCAAACAGTTGCATGGGATTTAATACTGTAAACGTCGGTTAATTAGATGCGCACGGGTAATTTAATAATTTGGGAAAGTGAAGGATCAGTATCTACTTTAAATTTGACGTTAAGTACGTATGCTTAGATGCGCTAGTTAGTTAATGGATTTCATATGTCGCCAGAAGCTTTCATATGCCAAAATTACCCTGTCAAATTTTGAGAAGCTGAGGTAACCCGGTTGTTGCCTCGGCTGCAAATTCAGAGGATTACGAGTTCGAGATCCGATTCTACAGAAACCCCGAAATGTTCATAGATTTTACACTCGTAAGATGTGATGTCGGGGCATCGGTGGGGGTTAATTAAATGGGATGAACTTGTAAGGTCTTATTCATTAAAACGTTTAATATTACAAGCGGCATAAAGCTCTTATAAAGTTGAGATTTTGATAATTTGAGGCTGAATTATTTGGAACATTTAGGTGAAAAGTTTTTTTTTCCCCGTAGTTGAAAATGTGCATAAAAAGTTTCTAGACAGCATGAAATTTCCAAATATATTACAGTGTCTTATTACTATCCAGTTCGGAAAAAGAATGAAAGAATAATGTTATTTCACGTTTTAATATATCTTTGTATACTTAACAAGTAATATAAACGCATTTTTTAAAAAATCTATTGCTACTTAGGTAAACAAATAAAAATTTTATTTTAGTAACTATTTATTGAATAATTATAATTAATATAAATATGCATAGAAATATGAGAGTCCCAATATTAAGCTACAAAATAGATAACGAATTTCCTGGCAATTTTTCATTCTTTTCTTTATACATGGTGTTCAAACTCGCAGCCCTAGGGATGGGAAACCAACGCCAAGCCAACCAGACTATCTCGACCCGACAGTTACAATTACTGTAAATAATTGATCAAAAAATATTCCAGAGTTGAATTTTCAATGCCAATTGAGGATTCAAAGTCAATTGTGACAACTCAAAATCCTTGATTTTTTTACACCAGTTGGGGAAAGCAATTCAGATTAGAAAATTCTAATTTCCTTTATTCTGCATTATTTTAATTCGAAAGTATTTCAAAATGAATCGGAAAAATTGATTAATTAACAATGTTTAATTTTAAATGCATCAAGCATTATAAAAATAAACAGAATTGTTTAAAATAATCAGCCGAAAACATGTTAAGCCTAATCTCATTAGTAAACGGGAAAAACAAACTGAATTCCTTACTTATTTGGTGGAGGGGAAATGAAGATTTTTAGCGAGAAAGTTAGTTTTAAATTAATTTATAAATAATTAAGGAATTAATATTTGAAAAACTGTATTAACATCAAATATCATCCTCTACAAGTCTTAAAAAATTTACTTGAACTTGATTGGATGAAAAAAAAAGTATTTTATTAACGATTCAAACTTTGAACAAGATGTGTGTGTGTGTGTGTGTGTGTGTGTGTGTGTGTGTGTGTGTG
>JAOUZG010047184.1:1548837-1633117 GCA_026289955.1 Argiope argentata
GTGTGTGTGTGTGTGTGTGTGTGTGTGTGTGTGTGTGTGTGTGTGAGCTAATAGTAGGAATTGAAAAAGATCTAAACATGTTTTTGCCTCTATTAGAACTCATTTTAATTAACATCCTCTGGTATAATGTTCTTGTAGAAAATATGAAACATGATTCCTTTATTTAATAGAAATAGTAGCAATTAACCATGTGTAAGCAGCTCAAAGCATTCTAAAACCGAAATGATAATATGATACAAGTGTTATAAAATGCATTTCATATACATCAGAAATCTGTGCTTACCATCCGAAGCAACCCTAACTTTTTTATTTATTACCATTGTTTGTATTTATTTTTGTCGCGTCTGTATTTATTATTCTTATTCAATCTCTTTCTCCTGAATTATGCCAACAACCAATCTGAAATGAATCAGGTATTTGGTATGCTGTTTTTTTAGAATTTGGGTGTAATCTGTAAAAGATTCGTAGAAATTTAACTCTCACCCATTCCACCTGTTCTTATTTGTTGGCAAACCCCTTCCGTTCTCATTTTGTATGCTTTTACGTGAGCTGATGCGAAATTTATAGGTGTGAAAATGTAATAATTTTTTTTTAATTCTTTCTATAAGAGATGTAGGATATAAATAAATAATTGCCCTTTTGATTTTTTAAAAAAGGTTTCAAGTAACAGTGCATAAAAGCATTCATATAAAATTAGTGTTATATACAATGTAATTAAAAGGATGCGTCTATTTTTGTAGTAGATAAAACAACTTGGAGTATGTGCATTCGAGCTAAAATGAATCGATTTGCGTTATGTATGAGCTTTTTTCTTTTTCTGTTGTACACTAAAATTTTTATTTAATTCTATCTGTGATAAGAAATCATCATATCTTAAAAACAAATAAATAAATTGATTTGTGCAGAAACTTGGATAGCAAATAGCATTGCGATAAAAATAAATAGATCATTCATGTGTAAAGAAGTGTATTAGATAAATTCCTAAAAATATAACAAATCACTCAAAATATTCACAGTTTCAGCACCCAGTTAACTCCTTAGAATTCGGAGATAAACTGAATGAATGTTTTCCACAGCTTGTTTCTTTCAAAATGTTAAGATCATTATAAAAAGGAAAATTTGGCATCTGTTCAAGAAACTGCCATGTTTTTCCAACCTTTCATCATGCCACAAATTCATGCTTGATTTACATGCCAGTTTATGCTGTTCTTCGAGATATAAGATCGGCTTTTTAAGAAGAAATAGGAATTAATATAAAAGAGTACTAGGATTTGATTATTTAAACTAAACATGCAATAGTAAAAATTTAAAGAATACATGTGTGGAATAAAAGCAAATATTTACAAAAATTTTGTAATATAACAAATTATAATTTTTAAAAATTATTACGTGAAAAATAATTTTTTTTTAAAGAAAATGGGTTTTGCTAATTTGTAATATCATAAATTTTAAGTATTTTTTTATTTTTATTTATGAGTAAGTCTATTCAGGGTTGTAGATTCGTGCGCTGATTTAACAAAAAATAATTGAGCAGCTAAGTCAATAAAAGAGCTTAGAATAAACGATTAGTAAAATCGGTCTCTAATAACGAACTATTCAGACTTCTTGGCGTCTGGACCAAAAATTATCCACTTATACATTAATATACATTTTGAAACAATACATCTTTGTATAAAACATATGAACCGTTAATTAAATGCACTGTGTGGACCATTCTTAATGCATCGTGTGACTGTAAAATAGGAAGTTAATTTTGATCGAACTACTTAACTTCCCTATAATTGATGTGAGAAGCTCTCCTAAGATGAATCTGGCCTGATTAGAAGTTAAGAAATTTCGTTATTATACTCCTTCGAGACAACTAAGCCTGGTTAAATTATCTTTTTGACATACTTTACTGTGTATAAAGAAGTTAACAGAGGTGGCCTGATAATCTGGGTTGAGTGAAAGTACTCTGAGGCAGTGGGAGGAATATTTATTGTCGTAAGGTCAATCTGAAATCTCTTCGTGAGCTGCACGATAAATTGAGAAAGGTAATAGTTTCCTTTCGAAAATTACTGAGTTGTCGGATTGCAATCGATTGCAATAAAGCTTTAGGGAAAGCACAATATTGATTGTTCGTAAATATTATTTATAGCGTTCGAGAAAGAATATTTTTTTAATAAATTGAATTCTATTACTTTTATTACTTTTTTTCTACTTTTTAGAAAAACAATGATTGATTAATAACAGTGCAATTTTTATAAGCAGATAGATATATGTGATAAATTTTCGCTCTTGGAATAATCATTTAATTGCTTATCCCTACTAAGTGGAGTCAAGTTGCATAACGTCACAATCATATAACATCAAAACAAATAGGTACATATGGTAAATTCTAACTCACCATTTTTTATTTTTTATCCCTTTATCCGTACCATTTTTTATCCCTTTTCAAAAAAGGGTCGCAGTGGCCTCATGGTAAGGCTTCGGCTTCGGAACGAATGGGTTTCTAGTTTGAAACCCGATTCGACCAAAGAACTGCCGAGTAAGCGGGTCTAACATACATTAAACGTTCTCTCGCAGGTGTGGTGTGGAAGTATGGAGAGAAGGGTAACAGCTCAGGTATCAATCTAATTACCTGATTTTTATATTCTAATATCTTCAATAATCACTTAGAAATTGGAAGTACTTTGACGTTCTATAAGTAAGTTTTTACGAGTAACTTTTTTATGAGCTTTACAGATATGCCTTACATAGAAAAGTACGTCTGCATAGATATATTTTAATTAAATGTTGAACTATTTCTATTGTATATTTCGAAATCAAAGGACGAAATTAAAGGAAATTAAAAACAGGGAACAGCTTCAGTGTCATCAGTTTTGACTTCCTCAAGTCAATAAATAAATAAATAAGCGTTAAAAACATTAGAAAAAAAATAAACTTTAAAAAAATATAAGTGCCTTTTTTAAAATATTCATTTCATTCAAATGAATAACTTAACTAATAAATGTCATCCAGATTCATTAATTATGTCTAAAGCTAATCAGTCATAAATTATAATCCAAATCATGTTGCCATCTGGGAATTTGCCAATTATTATAAACTGACATCCTTGTTAATTTGATATGTTTCTGATAGTAATATACCAAATGTAATAATCAGTTCTGATAGATTTAAAAATAAAATATAAATACATAGTAATGCCATTATAAAATAGAAATATATACGAATGATTTTTTTTAAAAATAGAAATAAATTCTGAAATCTTACTAAATAAAAGTAATTTCATTGTGAGGTCTTTTGGATTGGATTTACTTTTCTACAATTGTACAGAATAAAAAAATCGCATTTACATAAAAAAAATTAATTTGAATTTTCATTGAATATAGAATTATTTCTGTTGTATGATTTTTTTATTATTATTTCTATTATATGTTTGACAGGAAACAGTTTCGCTGTCATTAGTATTGACTTCCTCCGCCCTAAATTATTATTAATTTTTAAAAAGTAAACACCGAAAAAATAATGCTTCTTGTTTGAAATAAACCATTTCATTCTGATTAATTATTGTTTCATTAATTAATTATTAATCAGATTAACTAATTAATGTCATCCAGATTCATTAATTATATTTGTTCATTCATTAATCATTTATATCCAAATCTAGTTGTCATTTAGGAACATAAGTAATTCCATTTGCTGATTATTAAAGGTTGATATCTTTAATAATATATAATAACCTTAGTAATTTGATATATTATCTACAGTGATATACAAAATGAAATCATCAGACCTGAAAGGATTAAAAAAACAAAATAGAAATATGTACTAATGAAATTTCGAAATATAAATATATTCTTACTAAGTGAACATATCTTCAATGTGAGCGTGGTTTACATGGATTTTCTTTACTACGATCCTACAAAATAAAAAAAAAATACACATTTAGATAAAAATAAAATTTGAGCAGAATTCCACAATCGGTTTTAAAAATCCATTCTTTTTATTTTCCGCCTTTTATTAGATCCCATTGTTTTCAGAGTCATTCACTTTTCACACAAATAAAACCATTTAATTTACATTATGTTTAAAAAAAGTTAATAGCAATTTAAATTAAATTGATATTCCAACCATGAAAGTGAGAAATTTTCCGAGACTGGCGAAATTAATGAACTCAAACTTAATGTGTTTTTTTTTCAAACCAGTCTTTATGATTAAGCCTCTTTGTCTTCCTAATGGTTGAAATCTACATAATTTCCATTCAGAGGAGAAATGACCTTTACAAGTAAAAGATAAGCGAATGCAAATTAATAAATGAAACTCAGCTTATAAATTCGTTTTGAACTTCCTGATTTGCAATGAAAAGTTTTGAATGGTTTTTTAAACATTAGGATGTGAGAATAAAGTGTTTCATTGCTGATCATTCAAGTCGATCTTTAATTTGACGTTTAAGGTGTTGCTTTATTGATTATTAATCTTTAATTCGACATTAAAGTGTTGCACTGTTGATTATAGAAGTCTGACTTTAATCCGAGGTTAAAATGTTGCGTTAGTGATTAAAGTCAATATTTAATGCTTAAATTAAAGCTGATGTTTCGATTTTAACAATAATTATCTTGCTCTTTTGTTAAATCGAGACTTATTAAAACGTTTAAAAAATTAAATGCATAGTTAAATTAATAATGTTCAGCAGTGCCTAAATAATTCTTTTCTAACATATTTTTAAAAAAATCGTTTGCCAAAAACCTATTATTGCTTTTATTATTGGATCAAAAGAAAATACAAATTTCACCGAAAAAATATAACTTCAAACTAGAAGAAGAATTAATGAATAAGTGTCAGAATATTAAGTATCAATTTCTTCATGAATGAAATAATATACGCTATTTTTGTAATTTCGAAAATATCTGCGATGAATTATATTTAAAGCTAACGCAATGGCAGAGTTTGTATTCCTAATCTTGGCATAAACTGATTCTTTTAATCATTTTTGCCAACAAAAAAATCGTCTTATTAGCTGAAGATTTAAATAATTTATTTGCATTTTAGAAAGTCATAAATCTCTCACATTCTATCTTAATGAATATTATTGAAATCTAAAAATCCTTTTTTGTATTCATTTGCAGTCATAAAATCTAGAAGTTTTTATTTTTAAAAAATGCATTAGAGAATATTCAATGATACAATATCGGGTTTTTTTATTGTTTTCGTTATTTTACATATATTTGACCATTTTTTATTGTTATTTTTGCTCATTTAAAAGTCGGCATTAAAATTTTTTTGATGATGCAGCTGTTGTTGAAAACTTAATGGAATTACGATTAATAAAAAACTTAATTATAATAATATTATTAGATTAATATGAGACTTATGAGATTACGAATATTAATATTTATATCTAAGTAAATACCGATGTTAGATTCATTCACTTAATGATGATTTTATACTTCTTATTTTTAACGCCCTCACTAATTATGAGACTTATGCGTGACATTCGATTAAAGAAAAAAATTTAATAAGTTCACTGTCAGATTTCAGAATTAAAAAAAATTATGTGATACCGAATTTATCAACATGTTTTAAGACAATATATTTATATATTAAGATAACATTTTTAAGAGAATTTATTTAATAGAAATATTTGTTATGTCATACCAAAATTCCGGATTGGCATATGCCTATTCCTATTAACATTTCAGAACTTTCGACCTATGCCTATTCTATTAAAAATTTAGAATTTTAGTACGTTTATTACATAAAATTCAAAATAGTTGCACCTAAATTATTTCGCGAATAAAATTATTCGATAATTGTAAAAATATGCTCCCCTAAAAAATGAAAATATGCCCACAAAATGCTGAAATAAATGAACAATAACGAATATTTGTAAAATAATGAAGATTAGTTAATCCTCATCTGTATAGTTCTTAAAATTAAAGGGTAACGCTCTAATTACACATCGTATGCTATACAAGAGATTTATTTACAAATTTAAACGGTGAAGTCAATTTATTAGAATCACGAATCCCAAACTTCTGCTTCGACTTCACAATATTTTCTTCTCTTCACTCATAGACAGAAATCTTCTCGTCGCCTTGCATAATTTGTTTACAGCGCATAGCAATAAAATACATGTCTAACATCCTGTTGCTCAAGTTTTAATTTAATTATAAATCTAACAGACAAAATTATAAATGAGGACTGAGTTTTTTAAAATAAAGATATCATCACATTTATCATAAATAACCATCACGACTAGAAATTTTTAAAAAAAGATTCAGAGTTGACTCTGATCATATCTTTTGGTTAAGCACCTCTCACATTTTTTTCCGTTTATACATAGGAAACATTGCCAACTTTAATCATAACTTTACTTCCAAAATCGGTCACGAAACTATTGAAGTGAATGATGATTATTCTTTAAAAATATTTGAGCGGAAATATATCACGTCACAACGGGGTGAAAAGTTCTTTTTAACATCTGGTATTATTTTTACTCTGGGAAATAAACGCTTCCTGGTTACATCCAAAGCGCATCAAGCGACGCTATTTTTTTATTTTATTTTTCCCTCTACCTTTACGTTCCTCTATAGGAGAATTTATTTTTGCCCAAGCGAAGGAAAAGACGAACGACGAGAAAGTCGACGATGACGTCATGAAGTGACGACTTCTGCTCTCATTTCTAGACCTCCGGGTGAACGTTTTACTGACCTAAATTCAGGCCAACAGGTTTTCCGCTTATCGTTTGCTCTCACTTTCGTCAGTCAGCCATCCTTCATGGAGCTACTATTAAGAATAACTATCCACAGGAACGAGCGAAAAAAATAAACAAATAATGAAGAAGTAAATAAATGAATAAAACTTACAGCTGCTACTGCCACCAAAACATCCGCAGCTGAGCTTGTTTCGTTTCGTAATAAAGCGTTGTTGAATTTTTTTATCTCCACTTCTGCTACTATTGCGCTTAATTTATTCAACAGATTTTCTCTATTTTTATAAAATTGTTGATGTAAAACAAAGCGTGATTTCAAATGTCGCCTGATTCGGGTGGAAAATTTTTAGCTGTCGCAGCTGCATTCAAATACTGAATTTATATAAAAAAAATAGTAACTGCAAACGAATAGAAAGATTTCTATCGTCTGCTTGTTCGTCCAAAAATCTCTTTTATGGCAACGACAAAGAAAGCTTTCGAATGCAACTTTTTGACGATATATTTTTATTTCTTAAGCTTTATCTTACCATTATGAACCAAAAATAATCTAATGAAATTGCACGTGATTAATAGAATAATAGCTGTGGGGGGAGAGAATATATTTAATATAAATGCATCAGACTGAAGTGGAAAAATTATAAATATAATTAAATCTTTATAATTTAAAAAAGCATATTGACTTATGCTTAATATTTATTTTTAACAAATTTCCTGTTTGTTTATATTTGTATTCTTCAAACTTCAGAGCTAAAAGTAAATAAGTAAAACTGAAATCTGTCGGAAAAGCATCTGTGACCAAGCTTTGTGTCAATTCACATTTAAGCTCAATTATTTATTTATTTATTTCATTATTTCGTTCTGTTGCTAGTGCACATTTTTTTTCTGCAAAAAATTGCTGGCAAAGTAGAATCTCTTTCTCTTTTTTTATTACGAGGTTGTTCGAAAGAGCATTTGAGAGAGCAGGGTTAGATAAATTACATAATTCGTAATTTGGGATTTTAGTTGCTGTTTTCGGTTTTGAAATAAAAGAGTAGCTTATGGTCATTGAACATAATTTGAAAAAAAAAAACATATTTTTAAAAAAATGCCTTTTATGTCTAAATACGTCTTTAAGACGATAAAAAAACTTTTATTTGCATTTTATATATGTGATATTTTCATGTATACATCAAATCCCACGTCATCCCATTCCCGTGATTGTTTTGCCGCCATTTTCGACTTCGAAATAATAAAGAAGTGGTTGTTTGTCATTAAACAAAACTGATAAAATTTTGAAAGGAATATCTTTTCTTTTAAATTCGTTTTTCAGATACAGAAGAAATATCTTTCAAGGACAAATTTTCTAAAAATGACACTTTCTAAGTGCTTTTATTTAACTTCATATGTTTTCACATTTGTAAGGATGGAATATCGTTATGAATTTTTTTTCTCACTTTTTTGTGTACGAGAACGGTTATTGCATCCCGAAGACAGTGAAATATTTAAATATTTTTAAAGCTCTTATTTAACAAATAAAATATAAATTCGCTAAAAATTTATTTCATAGAGGTGTCACAATTCAGAAACTAATTTTTAAAATATTTATTTTTTGATTCTAAACTATTTGCGACCATGAATTGAAATATATTAAAGATTAAAATTCAAAAATAGTAAGAAAAGTATTTAAATATGCATTATTAATGCAATAAAAATCTGGAAATAATATTTTTTTTTACTGAGAAGCAAACGGTATTATAAAGAAATAAAAACACTATATAATAGTAAGAAAGAAAGTTTTCTTAAACCCACAATAAATGTGATTAACGTAAAAGCTAAAATTTATAATAAATGTAAATTAAAATTCCAATTTACTTAGATTATTTCGATTAGAATCTCGCGATCTTATAGTTTTGTCCTGATATTCATATTACTGATAAAAAGGAATTGAAGTAAAAAATTAATAATATTAAATGATAAGAATTAAAATATTACTATTATATTAAGAATGCTATTAATACAAATTGGAATATTTAATATTTATTTCGAAACTAAAGCTTTGCTAAAATTCGAATATCTATTCTTTGAAATTTAGAATGTTTATGAAATATAATTTTCCTCACGATAATATTTTACATGCCTGTTTAGAACACAAATGTGAACCTAAAGAAAACCGTCCGGCTTAGTATAATTGTTCGAATAAGGCATTTCAGTGAACACCAATTTTCTTTATAATGTTTAAGCGTTTTAAATCTTTTTTAAAAGTTAGAATGAATATCTAAATAAAGACAGAAATAATAAATACAAAAACTTCCTAAAAAGGCCTATTTTTTAAAATTATATATATATATATATATATATATATATATATATATATATAAAATCTAAATCTAAAAACCATAAAAATGAAATGCACAGAAAACAATAGTGGAATGCTATAATGTCACATTGAATATCATACAAAACAAGGAATTCCAAATATTTACAGAAAAATCCAAAACATTTCTGAAAATAAAATACGTAATAGATGTAAATAAAATATATTTACTTATGGTTTTTCTACTTACATTTCACACTTTTATGATTTTAACCGTTTGTGTCTTAGTGCATATTTATATATGTTTGTATTTGATTGTTTGTATTTAAATGTGTGTTTGTATGTGCGTGCGCGCACACAAAACATTTCATTGATTTAAAGAGAAGCAGGAAAGATGCTGTTTTATAATTTATTTTATTCTTCATGATGTTATAGAAGAGTTTCATTCATCTCCATTGTGAAAGTCAAGGTCAGCAGGAGACGCAGTCCAAAAAGAAGGTCCAGAAAACACGAAGAAAAAAAAAGGAGTGAGAAAGTATTTTGAGCTTATATACCTTTAGAGCGTAACAACTTTTTGGGTTCCACTCATTATAGAATTATCGTAAATAAGATAAAAATCCGCTCACTTACGAATTTAAATTGAAGTTATTTGAGTTCGAGTAATTAGAAAATAAGTATTACTATAATGTGAATAAATTGAATTATTATTACTTATACGCTAAAACAAATGCACACTCATACATTAATACACACACATATGTACTCGTGTGTTACGGGTGAGTGATTACTTTAAGTACTGTACTAAGGATAAACATCAATATGATCCATGGATTTGTGTGTAGTGTTTAATACAATGTATGAATGTACTCAAATGAAGTTTAGGATATATCAGTGTTATCTTTCTGAATGGTATCCCTGACGATCTTCACTTCGATTTGTAACTACACAGATTCTTATAACTACACGCGTTTATTTTTTTTTCTTTAACCTTTGTTTGCTGTATTTAGTGCATAGTTTTCCGAAAATTATTGATAGAGAAAAAATAATGAAGTAGAAGGTAGCCTTATTCTTGTAGCTGTTATAGTTGTGCTTTAGCTTAATAATAGAATAGTAATTGTTGGTGGGTTTAAATCCCTTGATGAAACGAGTGCAAAGATAAATTTTCCTTTCAGAATGCGCTAAAGAAAAAAAATTAGAGAGAAACGAAATGTTTTTATTAAACGTTGTTTTACAATGTACGTTTTTTTCCTCGATTTCCATTTTAGATTATTCTTACATAGACGTGTTAATTCGTGAAATAGATTTATTGTTACATGTAATGAAATAATAGTAAAAAGAACTTCATGAGTGCGAAAAATTTCCAACTTAGTTTGCTTTATTCCATATTATTAAAGAGGAGTTAAATATTTTGTCTACTCTTTCTTTCCCAGTTCAAGCGATCTATTTTCTGTTAAATGTTTAGTAAGAATATATATATATATATATATATATATATATATATATATATATATATAAAATTCGAAAGTTTATGTCTATAGGATCTTCCAAAATAACTGACGCAGTGCTTATATTTTTGGATACAACTAAACATATGTAGTTCAATTCCTTAACTAAGAGAAGTTAAAGAAAATAAAAAAAATTAAAAGCAGTAGTCGGGGAAAAAAATTATGGGATTTCACATTCCAAATTTTCCCCTACTAAATTTTCAGTGATTATTCACTGTCTTTATCTTAAATTTCTGCTGCATTTCGAAGTTCTAACCTATAAAGAAGAAATGAGAACTAAAAGTGGTAAACGATATAGGTGAGAAAAATTAAAACACCATTTTCCACGCTCAAGTGTCAAATAAGCAATATTTCATTATGTGAGAAATGTAAAAAGAGCTTTCTAGCTCTCTGAATAGGTCAGAAAAAGCGTTCAAAGGTATCACTAGTGTGAATAGTTTTTGCTATTTCCAACGTTTATCACATTTAGTACTCCAATTCAGGAAAGCTGTGTTCATGATGATGATAATGATGTGACCGCTTAAGACTTCAAGAGTAACTAATAAAAAAAACTTTGAAAAAATTTACATTTACCATTTCATGGTTATTTTCAAGGACTGAAAACCTCAGGAATAACTAATAAGCTTTTGAAATCTCAGTAATGAAACGAGTAATATAAAAAATTAAGTCCATTACTACTAAGTTCAACAAATAAATTTGTTATTTTAGTCACTTTTTATTAAATAATTACAATTGTTCTTCACGTGTTCCACTTTACTACGGAAGAAGGGGTGCAGTAACTTTTGAGGGTATGGACCCCTGAACACCCGAAGGCAGAAGTGTGACTTCTAGCTCATATGAAGATGACACATTTATCACATCCGCTTTCACAGTACCTTTTTACAGGGGGAAGGATCACTCACTCACCTCACAGATAGAACACAGAAGAACAACCATGCCCTGGCCGGGACTCGAACCCGGGAAGCCCAGATCACGAGGAAGAAGCTGCGTTCATCAAATTGGGAAAAAGTAATGTAATGTAAGTCGTAAATGTAATGACATTTTGTTGGCCTATCTCAACACAGATGTTCTTGACAAATTATTAGCTGAGCAACTTTTGAACAGTATCACAATAGTTCATTTCACTTATATTAACGTCCCGTTTTTCGATTTGGAACAGAGGTCGTAATTTTGAACAGCAGTCCGATTACGACACCTGGGCTGACATCCCCTTTTCAAACTTCTTCACCATACCAGCAGCAGGACGTTTGGTCCCGACAAATTTAACGTGCACCAGACTCTTTCACACGACAGTTCTGCGGTGGAATCTGATCTCAAGACTAATATCTTCAAGTTCCACAGACCTGACCTTTCCAGAAGGTCATCGAGGCTCCAAAGCATCACAATGAATAAGTGGTCAAATAGTATAATTAAATTAATAATATAATTAAAATTATATTCGCCTACTGTTTTTGGTAGAATTATACTTTTGAAAGTAGTTATAAACTGAGAATCATGTAAGGTTTGTATTGTAGCTTAAAAAAAGTTGATAATACTAAACTTTTGAAGTCGCTAATGATACACCGACTGACAATACAATTAATTGTCAATTATCATCCTAGAAATAGACATTATCGCTTTAGAACTGTACATCATGGCAAGAAGAGTAGTTGGAAAATTCTCTAAGAAACAACAGTCTTTCGATTTTTCAATATCATTTGTGCCTCTTTCAATAAATTTCCTACCATCTCAAAATATATTAACTACGTCCGTTGGTACCAATGGGGGGGGGGAGCTGTTTGGCTGTTTTTGGGCTCCGTTCATGGGACGAAGACGACATTATCATCTCCAGGCTTCCGCGCTATATCAGCGTTTGACACACGACATCGCATTTAGTGTGCACCTGACACGCATATACGAGACAATTCTTTAGGTTTTGAACTTAAAAACTTTAACTCAGAAGCCCTTAATTCACCACTAGATCACCAAATCTTCAACCCTGAAGTCATGATTTTACCTTTAGATCGCCAAATCTTCAACCCTGAAGCCATGAATTTACCATTAGATCGCCAAATGCCAATGATAATTCATTAAAATATTTACAGGAATATAAGTAAACGGGTTGTGTGTAAAAAGATTTAAAAAAATTAAAAAAAAAATTGTAAAAATGGATTTCTTCACTCTGAATTTGAATGTAAAAAAGACAGAGAACAATTGAAATATTATACTGACTGAGATTATTTTCTTTCTACAAAATCTGTTGTCAACCTTAGATAATTAAAAGGAAATTTTCTTGAGACTTTAATACAAATTATTTACCAATAAACAATAAATATCATCAAATATGATAACAAAATAACGATATAAATAGATAAATAATAAATGATTGGGATCAAAATATTTTGAAATACAGCTCGCTTACGAAATAAATCTTAATTTCTAAGGTAAATGTATATGAAACTCTTCAGAATTTTTCATCTTTTAAATGTCTTCTCTTATTTCCCATTATACAAAAGTCGACATACACAAATATAAAAAAAAATCTTTTACTGTGGGTTGTTATTCATATTTTTGTAGCGCCACAAAAACATATTGATATTTCAAACGATATGCAAACTATGTAAACACAATTTGTAATTGATCTCTAGCTTTCAAAACCGCCAGTTAGAATTTCAACATTTCTCTATTTATCTTTAGGATGCAGCTGCATGAAAACATTTTCATTTCTATAGTAATCAATGAGAATTTTATGCAAAATATTGTCTACGAATATTATCGAATTTATTTTGAATTTTTGAATTAATCTAAGATGAAGAGATAAGATTTTTTCATTTTATCCAATGTATTTTGTCTATTAAATCATTTGAATATATTCATGGAGAAACCATTTCATTTCAATAAATTTAATTTCAGATATTATTATTATTATTTATTCGAAGTCAAAAGATTGGAAAATTACGAGGTTCTCTTTTCACGTTTTGTGAAATTAATTAAACATTTATTTTAACTGTCTAATGTTTTCAAGAAGAAATATTTATTTTCTGTTTCAAAGTTAGTAGTTTAGGATTGTTCATCATATATATATATATATATATATATATATATATATATAATCGTTTATAAATAAATAAAATACTTTTTTTTTTCATCTATTCAAGTTCAATAAAGAAATTTAAAGCTTGTAGTTTATGACATTTGTTGTTAATACAGTTTTTTCAAATATTAATTCATTAATTTTTTAATTAATTGATTAAAAACTAATTTTCTTGCCAAATAAGTAACGAAAAGATTTACCCATCCCCAAATAAGTAACGAGTTGTTTTCGACCGTTTATTTTAAACGATTCTTTCTTTTTTTTTTCATATGTTTGATGCATTTAAAATTAAACATTGCGAATTAAACGATTTTTCCAATTCATTTTGAAGTACTTTCGAATCAAAATAATACAGAACAAAGAAAATTAAAAATTTCTAATCGGTATCGCTTTACCCCTACTGACTTAGAAAATTCACGTATTTTGCGTTGCCTCAGTTGGCGTTGAGAATTCAACGCTAGTATAATTTTTGATTAATTATTTATAGTAAGTGTAATCATAAGTTCGGATAGCCTTTTTGGCAGGGAGTTGGATTCAGTCCCTTTTACTGCGAATTCGTGGACGCTAAATATGTCGTTGTCCCAAAGTCCTACATGTCGAGAGTAATACCACTGGGGGCACTGGGTCAGAAGTGATCACTCTCTATTCCGGATCTAAATTACGATCTGTGGAAGAATGAAACCCTCGCAGTAAAAAGGGTTTGTGACGTGTGTGAGCCAGAAGTCAAACTTTTGTCCTCGGGTGGTTAGGGGTCCATACCCTCAGAAGCTACTGCACCCCTCCTTCCGAGTTCAAGCTGAACACGTGAACAACAATTGTAATTATTTAATAAAAAGTGACTAAAATAAAAATGTTCTTTGTTGACCTTAGAAGGAATTGACATAATTGTTTTTATATAACTTGTTTTATTACTGAGATTTCAAAAGCTTATTAGTTATTCTTGAAGTTTTCAGTCCTTTAAAAAACCATGAGGTGGTAAATGTAATTTTTTTCAAAGGTTTTTTTTTATTAGTTACTCTTGAAGTTTTAAATTCTTTCCTTACGAAAATAATTATGAGATTTTGAGCATAAATTTTATTCGTGTTTGAAAAAACTTAGACACAAGTTTTTATCCTCCTAAATCTATTATATAAACAATGAAACGTTACGATAGAATTTAAAATCGCATTTAATCATGAAATATAACGGTTAATTGTATTGTATTTTATAATCGACATAATTCAATATTTTAAAGGAATTTACGAAGAGTTCAAATATAATAGACTTTACAGGAAGGATTTCATCCTTTTACTTTAATATTTACATGTTATAATTTACCATGATACATTATTTATTAAAGCGATAAAATACATTACCTCGTTAATAAATGAGAAGTTTATACATTATTTTAGTTTAATAATTTCTTTCATTGAAAATTGAATCACATTATTTTATGTCACCATTTAATGTTAATAGAGATAAGAATCCGACAGATCTTCTAAGCAGTAATTTTATACTCTTTGGTTATTTTGCCTTCACATTTATTGATTCCCATAATTAAGTAGAATTACATCATTCTATGCATAGTAAAATTTAGTAAAGAAAAATTTATATTTCTAAATTAAATTTCTTATTTTTTTAAAGATATGTATAACGTTGGAATCACCAAATAATAATAATTAGCAAATTCATAAGCAAAGTGAGACTATCTGGATATCCACCAAAGTAAAACTATCCGGATATTCAAAAGTGAGACTATTTGGATTATATTTTTAAAAATCGAGACAATTCTGAGACAAACAATCAGATCTCGGGATAATTATGGCAAATCTAGAATGTCTGAGTAATCACGCTTTCATCTTTGCACAAATGTATTATAAATATTTGGCATCAGACCAAGATAGGCTCGAACCAGATTCGAATAGGATCGAAATCAGGGACATTTTGCTTTCCTTAGTGCAGATCCTTAGACGGTTCTTTCGATAAACTGATTAATTTAATTCCAAACGTCAACTCATTTTTATTTGAATCACTATGCTATTCATTTATTTTAGATTAATTTTTTATGTCAGTAATATTGTGAAAATTCATATTTATTTATTTGACTTTTAAATGGTCAGCAAATTCATTTGTCTATATTATTGTTTAAGAGGACGTTTGACATTTACAAATATTGTCATAACAAACAGACATTACATTATTTATAAATAGTGGATGATACTGTCTGTCCATAAGGAGATCTCTGACCGACAGTCGTCTATGTTTACGGCGGGCGTCATAGAAACAGGTGTCGATAGGGAGGATCTATTTTGAATGGGTGGAATCGGGCGGAAGTCTGGCGAGTTATTCTTTATCTTGGCGAAAAAATGAAGCGTTAAAAAAACTATTGCTCATTCGTCTTCTCGCTTTACCGCAGTTGCTCGTATCTTTATATTTGCTTAGCTTACATCTTTTATATTTTATTAATATTTTCTTTGGTTAATATTAACTACATTTCATTATTTAATAATTTTAGTACCTTGAATTTTGAGATGCTTTAAAATGCCTTTTCGATTTAAGAATGGAGAGACTTTAAAATCACAAGCACGTAAAATTGTGCATAATGTTATAGAATTTTGCTTGTAACTTGCTGAAAATTCGTATTGGGAAAAAGATGGGATTTTAGAAGAACTAGTGGATGAACTAGTATTTCAGATTGGAAGTACTGAATCGGATTCCGATTAAGAAGAAACGGAATCTTGTGACAGTGATTTAGAATTCTTTAAACTGAAAGTACACAACTGTCACTCGATCTCTGCTAGTTTTGCACTCTTTTAATAATAATTAATGTGTTTTATAAATAAAAATTGAATTTTAAAATTGCTTTTTTTTGTTTCATTTCAATTAATTTAATCGTAAGTTATAGAAGATATAGAATTTTATTTAGTTTATTTCCTGAAGCTACGAAATTTATTTGATTCCTTTTTGTTATTTTCTATTTTTTCATTAATGTGCTCTTGTTTTCTGTTATTCAATATGTCGATAATCAAAAGTTCCAACTTAACATACTTTTGATTATCCTTATTTTTTTAAGTTTCGTTAAAAAAATATTTGAAAATTTTATTTATCTTATAGCTTTTATTTATCTTATTTGATAAAATGTAATTGTTAATTTTGAGTTTCGAAAAATAGCATATATATGAAAAATAAATAAATATATTTATTTATTAAAAAAAACTTTTTGGAGAGGTTTTAAGCATATTTAACAATGGATATTTTACTTTGTAACAGAATAAATGCAACCGTTTATAAAAATTATGAAATGATTATGATTATTAAGTTATTATTTTTATGTTGAATTAGACGGATTACTTCCCGTTTGCTGCGGATAATTTGATCTTAAGAAGTTACATAAATTTAAAACAAATAAAATGAAAATTAATTTTTGTCATGCTGGATTCTACTTATTTTTTTTCTTCTTGTGCAGTCGTTAGACATACAAATAATTATTCAGTTTTTCTATTTGATTTACTCTGTTCTTTCTGTACAAATCAGATAGGAATTTCTGTATTATTCTAACAGGAATAATATATTTTTTCAAAATTCCAAGTACGCAAATGATTTTCAGCCCAGTGAATTATTTTTCGAATTTGCTTTCAAAATTTAAAGGCAATATATCAACACCGCCAATTAGGCGCTAAACGCGCCAACGTAAGAAACTTGAATGCATTTTTACCTCTGCGAAATGGACTCTTCCTGCAGTAACCTGTTTCTATAACGACCGCCGTAAACATAGACGACTGTCGGCCAGAGATCTCCTTATGGACAAACAGTATGCAACCAATTAAATTAGTTAATGCAATGAAGCATATATGAACATAATCAATCATATCTTACAAAATGTTAATATCTACAAATAATTAAATATTGTGTAATTCTTGATTACACAATATTTTATCTGATAATGAAGATTGTATCCTAGATGAAATGACTCGAAGACACAAGTTGTCTTTTATGTGGTTTATTGGTAACATTAACAACAAAAGGCACATGATTTCGCCATAATGTAGCAGGCCTAGAATACTACACTTAAAATTTCTTAGGAGAGAGCCGGACCACACTCCCCCCAATACCCGAGTCAAGTTCGCTTCTACTGGAGAAAGAAAGAAAAAAACTAACATCAGCCGTCAGATCACGTGATGTTTACATGATTAGTAGCTGGCTCCGCCCAAGAAGACCACGTGATTAACTGAATTCTTAACAATATCGTCTGAATATCTAATTTTTAATTATTACAATTTTATTCTTAGAAATTATGTGAAAAACATTTTTTGTCCACCTACCTACAGTTCTTCTCAGCCAAACTACCTTTAACAGGTACTAAGGTCGTTAATCTGCAGTTACTGATTGGAATATTAAGTAAATGAATTAAAAGAAACAATAATTAACTGTATAAATCAATATTATTTTGTTTAAACATTTTCAATGAATTTGCTCAATCCTAGTTTTTTTTTTCCTTATCAAACCAAATGAATCACACAAACGTACAGAAACATCTCGTTCAAGAAGGCAGTTTTCGTAAATATGAAAACATTCCACAGCCGCGTAAACATCACTGTAACACGAGAATGTGCAAAAAGACCCCTCCAAACTACCTAGCTGTTAGCTTCGAGAATGTCGAGCTGTTCATTACGACGTTCTAAGAAACCACAACAGCAATTTGGTAGCGACCCAAAGTAAACTTCCATAAATTCATTTCAGCTTCTGAATGCTATGAAAGAAGAACTGAGAAAAATTTCGTCGGGGGATTCGATGTTATGTTACTGATTGTTTATTCTGCTCTTCCCACTTGGGAAAATAAAAAAAAAAGAGAGAAAATTATATTTATTACTTCTGGAATCGTTCCAAAGTTTTATAGGACTTTCAACCTGTTTTTGCCGCCTAGATTTTCATGTTCATGGCTACTAGCTACGACTTTTACCTTCAGAGTAACCACCAACCGATTCATTTCCTCAGATTACCCACAACACTTTCTTAATGGATATTTCTGCTTGTTTCTTTTAAGTTTTTGATTTGTAGTTAAAGAAATTACTTCTTGTGGTATGGAATTCTTGTTTTATTTATTTAAATAAATTGTTGTATGAATATATATATTATCTTACTAACACGGCTTTGCAGTTGCTTTTTTCGAACAGTTTGAAGATTCTTTGATCTTTTGTTATCATGTCAGAACATGATGTTGTTTTGGGAATGAGGTTTGTGGCGTCTACAAAAATCTGTAGATGAAAAATAAAAAATTCTGTTGGCGAAAAATAAAAATGTTGTTATCTGCACGAGTATCTAAAAAAAATTAGCTTTTAATAACGTGTTGCCATTGTATTTACAAAGGCTCAGATTAAAAATAATAAATTAACCACTACAACAAATAAAACCTAGATAAATGCAATTGCGAGAACGTGATAGTATGAAATGAAATAAATAGGAAATGTGATATTTTTTTAAACAATCAATGCGAGACAAAGTTTTTTTTATCGTTTGCAATACTAAAGTTACTAATTCAATGAAACAATTAAAATGAATAAAAATGTAATTTAACTTGCACGAGCACATGGTGATTGCCGTTCAAGAAATTATGTTCTGAGATTATGCACTGAAATATGCATAGCGGATTTCATTTTAATCTTTATTTGTTGTTGTTTACTTTTGCAAAAGTAGGATAGTTAACGAACAAAAAAAATTAGTCACAATAATCTCTGTTTTCATGGCTTAGTTCTGTGGTATAGGGGCGACTGGTTGTGGTTGAAAAGAAAGGTTTACTGTTAAAATTTTAAATGTTCTTACGCAACAACCAAATATTTTCTCATCTAATTGAAAAAAAAAACTGAACGCCTTATATTGTTCGGTCTGTAACTTTACGAAAGTAGAGGGAACCTTTACAAAATAAGGAAATGCGCGCTATGATTTAAGTAGGTTCTGATATATGGCTGGATTTCTGGTACAAATGTAGCGCGTCTACCTCGTGTTCTGGGAGTCCCAGCTTGGGCATGGTTGTTCTTCTGTGTGGTATCCTTGAGATGTGTGATTGTGCCCCCTTGTAAAAAGAGGCTGTGCAAGCGAATGTGGTAAGTGTGTAGCTAAGTCGTACTCTTGGCCCTAGTTGGCGCTACTTCAAAAACAAGAGGTGCTCCTTTCTGCTTAAATCTGCTGCTGTATCAGCAGAGGACTTGTCCATAGGCAAGTGCCATAAGTAAAAACAACAACTGATATACGAAATTTCTTAAGACTCATAACGTAGCACATAAATAGTCCAATTTTTTTAAATTTTGAATTATGGGTAGTGATGAAGTTTGAATTTGATATTAATAAAGGATTTACTATTATTATTGATACACAAGGAGGGGACAAACCAGAAAAAAAATATTGCTTCTTGTTATTTGATATTGATAAGACGTTTATTATTACCCTTAATCCACAAGGAGGGAACAAATCAGATTAAATTTATTATTACATGCAATTTGATATTTTGATTGAACATTTAGAGATCCCCTTGCGCCACTAAATATCACACGGGGCTTATAAAAGTAGACAACACATTACATAAAGACATCACATACAGAACAGCTACTCACGCATCACATTCGCTTGTACAGCCCATTTTTACAGGGGGGGGGGCACATTCAATAATATCAGAGATAGAACAACCATACCCGAACCGGGACTCGATCCCAGAACGCTCAGATCACGTGGAAGACGCGCTTCTCCTATGCCAAGACGTCGATTTAATTTGTTATTGAGAAGAGATTTACTGCTAGTATTATTTTTCAAGGAGGGGGCAAACCAGATAAACATTATTATTACGTGTATTCATAATTACACTCTGAGATATAAGAATTAAACCAAATATAATTTATGAAAAGCATCTAGCACTGCCATCATTCGCCCACATAAAAGAAAAAAAAACTAATACAATGAATAGTTAAAACCAACATCTTGCCAGTCTCTACAACACGATTCGACCTGATTTCAGTAACAATTGTGACAGGCCAATAAATATGTACAGATGATAAATAAATTTAGTTATCTATGGTTAAAGATTTAGAAATCGAAATATTTAGACAATGCTATTGAACATTTATAATAAATTTATGATGGTAAATTTAATTTTTTCATAATATTTTCAGCGGAATGAACCATTAAAATTTAACAATACCACTTACCATTAATCATCATCAATTATGTTTTTTGTATATTTTTGAGGATAATGATTTTTTTTATTTCCATGACCGAAAATAAAAATAAAAACCTTTAAAAATAGATCATGTAGACTTTTTTATAAAAGTTTTTACTTTCCTTCCTTTTTCTTTCTTTTCTTTCTCTCTTTTTTATTTTAAAGATATAATAAATTCTCTTTCCAATTGTGCATAAGAAGTTTAATTTTGGAACGAATATTTTTATAGAAATATTTTGTGACTATAATTCTTCCTGTGTGAAAATCTATTTTTTCTATCTATAAATAATTTTAACATATCAGATAGTCTGTTTTTAATTTAATAAATGATATCGAAAAAATTGAACCAGAAATTAGGAAGCATAGATAAGTCCTTCTATTTCAACAGATCATAAAAAAGAAACTGTCCAACAAGAAAGAATCTCGTTGAATTAATGACAGCTTCTGATAAAAGAAATGAAATGTTGAATTTATTTTAAAAAACATACTGCTGTTTTCATTCGCATACAAAGTGCACAGAAAAAAAATATTAAAATCATAATAAAAACAACTTCTTGGTTTTTATTATATCCCCATTTGAGTTGTTAAAAAATCTGAAAAAAAATCCCAAATTTTGGAACTATCCCTTTTTCAGTTAATACGATAAATCAAAACGCTACAAATTAAACTAATAAATTTTGACATGTATATTTTAGATGAAAAGTGCGGGCTTTTTAAAATCTAGTTCCAGTTAAAATCCGCCAAATTTAAATTCTTCAACCTATGGCAATGTGAAAACGATAACTTAAAAAAAATACACCGATAAAAGTCTCTTTATTATCTTTCCAAAAATAAATAAAAAACATCGCTGAATTCAAAAAATACATTTTTGATATTATATTTGTCTATCTGTGAACACGATAACACAAAAACACTTTAAGCTAGGTAGATGAAATTTGGTACATGGACTTCCAATTAAATTTATAGATTTCCTTCAAACTTTGAAGTAAATCCATTCTGAGAATGTCTGTCTGTCTAGCCGTTCAAATAAAAATTATCTCGATAACTTCAAAACGTAAAGAGTTAGACAAATAAAATTTGGTGCACAGCTTTAGAATCTAAAATGTAGGTTCTTATCAAATTTCGAGCCAAATTCATCAAATTATTGACCCTATGTCGGTCACATCCATGCGAAAGTCATCGGTTCACTTTCGAATGGATGTTAACTCAATAACTCATAAACGCAGTAACTTAAATCTATAAAATTCGCCGCGTGATCTTATAACTAGTACAACTATTATTTCTTGTCAAATTTTGCTGTAATTGATTGGGAAAAGAAGCTTCCAAAATACATATTCGCTTGATAGATACAGTAAAAGTGTCAGATTCACGCCATCTATAAATGCGTAATTTACGTTCGCCAGTTGTTTGAAGAGTATACTAATTGGAGTATACAAATATTTGAGAGTATACGAATTGGAGTATACGAATGTTTGGAGAGCATACGAATTGGAGTATACGAATGTTTGGAGAGTATACGCGAAAGTTTCAAGCAGATCACTCCCACTGGTTGGAAAAATATTTTTCTAATATCGTATCGAGCATCATATTTCAACTTCTCTTTCCCTGATTTCTTATAAACCGAATAAAAACCAAAATTATATTGAAAATTTAATGTCCCACACTTCATAAGGCTATAATAGAAATTATATTTCCTCCTTCAAAATTCAAAATTCATTTGATTATTTTATAACTTCAGAACCAATATTTTCTTTTTCTTTCCGTCATGCTCCATCGCATAATATTATAATTTTAAAAGACCACGATAATTCACATCGTAAATCTCATATCAGTTATCTCTAGCCAGGATATATATGTGATTCAGGATACATAGGTAACAGTTTATAGTTACAACATGTGGTGGTCTTTATAGGTTATATTAAAACTTACCACCAACATACTTGTTGAAAAATACTCTATAAATTGGATATAGAGGAAATCTTCAAACAGTTTTTGAAGTTTGTGATTAAAAGTATATAATTTTTCTAATGTTTTACTTTTACATAGAATAAATTATTTTAAGCCGGCAATCGTAGACAAAACTTCGAAGATAAATAACAGCTGATTCCTACTAAGTAATCAGGAGTATTTATTGAAATAGTTGTACTATTTGAAATAAAAACAGCAGCTCATATTAAGATGAGATACAAAATACTCCATTCTCTTCTACATATTAATGCATTCACTGAGTTAATTCACAAATATGTAGCATATGCAGTAGTATATATGCAGTAAGTGAATTCAGTAGTATAAGCAGTGAGTAAGCTACTTATATACTGTTGTAGCTATGTAATTTTTTTAATGTCATTAAAAAGAAATTACATAACTTTCTTTTAATATTCTTTCATCGTAGCATGGAATCGTCACAAATATTGGAAATATCGTCTCCAGCACCTAATAGAAAAGAACAGGAATATATCGAACAAATGCTGTTCGAATGCTGCAAAAAACGCTTATGTTCGAACAAGTAATACCATAACATTTCGAATGCTACTTATTTTAACCCTTCAAGTCCATAAGTCAAAGACTCTTGAAGAAGGATACGCGTGACATCTACTGATCAAAGTTTCCTGGCTCGCCTAGGTGCTTCCTGATATATAAATCTGACGTAGTTCAGGCAATTAACTAAATGGCAACTTTTTGGAGAATATTTATGATTAAAAATTTATGTATTCATATTTCATCGGGAATAAGGAAAATTTCAAACTTCCAGACCTATGGCAACAAGCAGTTCATTATTTAAAAACTATATTAATCCATTATATCTAACATTTTATGGGTATTATGTTATTGTTCCTTATAGAACTTGCCATGGACAAGTTCGATGAGGTAGTCAATGAATTAAGCCTAATGAGCGTCTCTTGTTTTTGAAGTGGCACCAACTAGGGCCGAGAGCCGGGATAGGGACCGGGATAGCCTGGTTGGTAGAGCGTTGGACTCGTACTCCTTAGGTTACGAGTTCGAAACTCACCGTCCAAAAGATTCCCCGAGTATGTGGCGGCTGGCACTCGTTAAATCTGTTCGTGGTCGCAAAGTCCTCCATGTCAAGAGTAATACCACTGGGGGTACTGAGTCAGAGGTTATCGTTCTCTGTTCTATGTCTAAATTACGATCGGAGATGAGTGAATGAATATGCATGAATGAAGTCCGCCCCCTAAAAACGGTTGTGGCGTGTGTGTAGCTAAGTCGTACTCTTGGCCCTAAATGGCTTGACTTGTAAAACAAGCGACGTATATCTCCGGCTTGAAATCTGCTACTGTATCAGCGGGGCTTGTCCATGGCAAGTGCCATAAGTAACAACAGAATCAAGAGTACAACTTTTGCTACTCACTCATCACATTCACTTGCGCATCCCCTTTTTGAGGGGGGCACATTCATATATGTTACAGATAGAGCACGAAAGTACAACCTTGCCCTGACCGGTACTCGGACCCGGGGCGCCCAGATCACGAAGAAGACGTGCTACCTCTGTATGGTTATAATTTTTAAGAGAATAGCCAGAGGATAGAACGAATAATCTTCTTTCTATGGTTCATCTTTCCTACCCATGCCATGTCATGCGGATGTAAAAAAAAGTCTTCTTCGCTAGATTGCATTTTATTTAATCATTTTTCTTTTTATCTGAACTTCCGTCATTAGTTGTCTTTTGTTGTTGTTGTTTCATTACATTTTAATTACCACATAGTGAAAGATTTAATAAGAAACATCTAGTGCAGGAAGAACAGCGATTTCAGATGCATCTATCTTTAAGCAGCCTTTTTTATTTATCATTTTAAGTCGAAAACATAATTAAAAATTAAGATTCTTTATAACTATTGTGTTGTTTCGTAACAACAAATCGAGAAATTTTTAATATATTACATAATATACACATTTGTGTTTAAAAACAGTTCAATAAATAAATAAATGATAGTGAGCTGTCAGAATGAAAATTTAAACTCCGTAATCACTGTAAAAATTATTGTGAAATGCATATTAAATTAATAATATCAAATTTTCATAGTCATTATTAAAAAATCTAACAAGGTTCGCCGTTTTTCATATACATGAAACTAAAAAAAATCTTAAGGAAAATTTTACATTTTTGCATTAAAGTTTTAAATATTTTTGTAATTTATTTAATCGCTTTGTGGATGTTTTTACTGAAAAGAATATAAATGCGAAATGCAAAATTTTATTTAAAAAGAATATAAATGCAAAATGCAAATTTTTGTTATTAATTTTCTTGTTTATGATCCTTGGTTTCTTTTTCATCATCAAAAGAAGATAAATTTATAAACTTTTGTTATTCATTTTCCTGTTTAACATCCTTGATTTTTCCATCACAGAAAACGAAAATTAAACTTATTTTCTTTCTGATGTGTATTTATTAGCCATTGTTGTTTACAGAATAAATTTTTTCGTGTTTTTGCTAGCCATCAATAATATTTTATACAAACCTTGTACTGAAAAGAAAAATAGTTTTTTTTATCTTCATAGGGAATTTTATATGTTGTAAGATTTCAAGATGACTTATTAGTTTGACCTTACCTTGTCTCCTTTTATCTACTTGAGACTAGTTAATATTTTCTTACCATAACAAATGTATCTTTTAAGTTTTCCTCCTTTCCTCTTTTAGAACATCAATACATTGTTTGAACTAAGAATTCATTGAGAATTAATTAAAATTACTTTCCGATTTAAATCTAAACGAGAACATTTTTATACGAAGAATTTGATTTTCAGATATGATTAGATGACGAGGACAATACCTCTTTCTTCAACGAACGACGAATTTCCAACAAAGCTGGTATTCGATGGAATCGGATTTCGAGCTTAGGATCTTTCGGCCCCAAAGCAAAGACTTCCATATCACGCTGTCTCATGAATATAAGGAATTAAAAAGTACCGAGCTGGTGTTTGTTGGGATTGGGATACGAACCCAGGACCACCTAGACCTAAAATCATGTATTTACTACTAACTTACATGGGTCTGTTTATATGAACACAAAAGCAATCTACCTTCGCCAAGGTTTAGTGTCTGAGTAATCTGAATGATCAGCGGCCGTGATAATCAAACACTGAAATAGACTCAAAACGCTTTTCGTTACAGCGCAGCTCAAAAATCCATTTAATGGTCGTGACTTGTCATCTGAGATTTGCAGATTTGTATATAAGAACAAAGATTTGTATATAAGAACTGAAACAGTAAAATTACAAAGTTTATTCCTTTATCATTTATAATACATAGAAATATCTTTAGAACGTCATTCCTTTCTACATTATTCTCGCTATTACATCGTTTTCCTTCTCTCCCCAATCATTCTATCACTTCAGAGCCAAAAAAAGTCTTCATAGCGTAGATAATAGATAAAGCATCCCTTTCTCTGACTTTTATGCATGAACTTTCTTATTTTGAGCCCAATTTAATACGATACCTCTCCTCCCTGTCACAAAACGTAAAAAAATATAAGATTCTTACGTTAGGACATTCAAGATTTATTCCCTTTTTTATAGAGCGATGAAAATCCCCGATTATGTTTGGAGTGGAGGAACAAATTGATGATAAGGTAATAAAAGTAATAACATATTAAATGATGGATGTTTTATCTTATTGCTAAGTTTTCTTTGACAAAAGAGAAATACAAGATATGGGTAATTATGTATGTATATTCAACATCGGTTACTGCAATAAAAGTAATTGCGATAAATTAAATACTGCTTTGTTACTTAGAATTTAATTAGCTTTTTAACTATTCGGAACATTAAAAGTATTATATGGCATTATAATCATACTAATATGGCAAAATAGTTATGAAATCTTGTTTTGAACCAAAACTGGATTATATTTCTTTCTCAATAGAAATAAATGCATAGTGATTCCTTCAACGAAATTCTAAAAGGCTTTTAAAATATTTCTAATTTTGAAGATTAAATTAAAAATTGTAACTTGGCTTTGATGACAGAAGTCGCGTTTATATTTTTATAATTTGATTTTATTTTTATCGATTTGGTTTTATTTTTTTATATCTACAGAAAATTCGTTGTATTTAGCTGAATAGAATTATATGAAAATAAGGTTTATTATGTATTTAAGAAAATCATAGAAAAACCTTTTAATTATCATGTTAAGCCTTCAGACTAATATAATATATAAAATAGGTATGTCATGATGGATACCAAACATGTTATTTAATATAATGAAATTCCTAATTTTTCAAAATTTCAAAAATTAAAAGATGGTGAAGAATATCGAAATAATAGCAGAATATTTACATTCTGCTAACTTCTATAATGTCTATTTATATTCGTAACATACCTATCAAGAAACAAGGAAATCAGGGAAAACAATTAATAACTAGTATATACTCAGCTTCTTTTATTTGAACAAAAATAAATGCGCCCAACATAACGCGAAACATTATATAACCAAAATTATTCCTAATGACTTTGTGTTGAACTTTAACATTAACTCTTTTCATAATTCAATAAAAGACAAAAATCTGAGCATCCAGTCCATAAAACTGAAATTTTAAAATCAAATAATTTGGATATAAAAAAATTAAGCAAGCCAACAACAAACAGGTTTACTTTAAAATGAAGGATAATTGACCTTAAAATGCAGGAAACATTTTCATTTCAAAATGATTAATGGCATTAAAAACACCTTCATTTACAGATTTAAAAAAACCTTTAAACACTTCGAAATAATAAATAATTAAGCAATAACATTACTTTTAAAAGGTAGATCAATAAAACTTAGCGGTGACTTCCGTTTACCAATCTCTATTTCAACTCGCCAGCATTTATGCTGTCAGTATGAGCTGTAGTCTGGAAGAAATTGCAACAGTACAATATTCTCCAGTTCAAATTACTTTTTAATGTACGTGTATATTATGGAAATCCCTGTCTAACTCCAGTACATTGTTCTTATGAATATCTGATCAGTGCTAATAATATTTTGAATATCTGATCAGTGCCAATAATTTGTTGAATATCTGATTAGTGCTAGTAATATTTTGAACATTTGATCAGTGCTAATAATGTTTTGAATATCTGATCAGTGCCAATAATTTTTTGAATATCTGATCAGTGCTAATAATATTTTGAATATTTGATCAGTGCTAATAATGTTTTGAATATCTGATCAGTGCTAATAATTTGTATGTGTATTTTCCTGTGTGTATTTCTTGGTTTTTAAAGGATATTATTTAGTGTGCAAAGGAGTTGTTGCATTCAACAGCTGTAGCTTCTGAGGGAATTTTTAAACTGAATATTCGAAAGTAGTTGAAGATATATTACCCATGATCATTTAGTTCTATTTGCGGCACATAAAAACATTAGCTTATGAATATTTAAATAATAATTTTTATATAGTAATATACCTTCTCCCTTCAGAATCTAGAATCTAGAGATTTTTTTTTTTTTTGAGTTGGGAGAGGGAGAGGGAGAAAGAGAATATTACATTTATTTCATCAGAAATGCAAACGATTAATTTAGTTTAGTTACATAAACGTTCTACTTTAAAGCAATACTAAAATAAATAGAAATTAGTTAGTTTATCTTTAGAAATAAACATTGATTTAGCTATAATTTGGTGTTTAATTAAAAAAAATTCTTTCAGGAAAATATTTTTTAAAGTTTTAAAACAAATATGAATTAGTTGGCTTATGTTAAGAAATGGACATTAGTTAAGCTATAATTTGGCATATAATCTTAATTTATGTAATTTAAAGAATTCTTCCAATTAAAATTTTTTATTGTTTAAAAATAAAAATGAGTAATTGCTTTGAAACTAAACGTGAGGAAAAATCCGAGTCCGGATTTGAGTGTTAAAATTGAAAACTTTTCCCTCAGAAAGATATTTTGTTTACTCGATAAGATAAGCAATGCAAAGTAAACACGTTATGCTTCATAGAAATCGTTTGCTTAATATTTTATAACCAAGGCAGAAACGCAAAAGTATCTATCCGCTCTCTCTTAATGTGTTTCAAAATAATATCACCCAAAATAAAAGTGTAAATTTTCTAGAAAAATTACCTTGTTCAAAAAGTTCACTTAATGTAAAAGATAAAACGCACTGGACCTTGAAATTATTTTGCAGCGATTTTAATATTCCCGAGACGTTCTCGATCAAATAATGGTTTTCATTCATTACCTTTGGGAGTATTTCTCCAGGACGAAAATGCATAACATCTCAAGGTCTCTGTGACAAATACTATCTTGGCGGTTTCATAAATTATACCCGTTCAGTAAGTAAATCTTTATAATTAAATGATAATGCAAATCTTGTGAAGGTATATTGCTAAATCCCCTTACGATTTCAAGGGCTGATCTTTATTTGAGCATACATGATTTTAATCTGGGACTATATTTCGCAATTTACTTACATAGGTTTTCATATTATCTAATGGTTATTTTTTTACTCAGGTAAATTTTTTTGGAGTATTGAGGTTAAGCGAGAAGAAATTAATTTTTATAAATAAATAAAAAAAAGTATATTTGAGAGCAACAAAATAGTTTTAATAGCAAAAAATATATTAAATATTATTAATAACGGGGCAAGTAAATCAATGATATAAATAATGTTAACTTCAATTTATTTGAATATAATTAATTTGGAATTATTTCAATAAAATACTTCTTTTTAAAATTATCTGAGTAATAGAAGTGTTATGATAATTAGCGAAATACTATAATATTATTTATTCGAAATAGGTATTTTTTCTATAACTTATATAGATTTTTTTAATGGGCAAAGCATGAAGATTAGTCAAACGAACTGGAATTAATGTTTTTTTCAAACTCTCTGATTAGACAAATATTTAGCCTACATTTGTATATTTTTTGAAATATTGTTTATATTTCTGCTTATTAATTATAGACTTCATATTTTCACTACTAGATATTTCAGCAGCCCTGAAAATTGGTACATGAATTGAACTGATATCCTATTCTATTCCGCAAAACTAATTAAATCCTACATTTTATCTCTGTGTCAGTTAGATTAGGTGAATTTATCACTTGCTGGGTGAATTTATCACTTGCTACATCTCCAAGCTCCAAGACCTTCCAATCTGTACCGATTAAATTTTGGTACCTAGGAAATCCAACTTCTCTTGACAGGTTTTTTTTATTAAGATCATAAATAAAACCCTATTCTATAGTTCGTTTAAGATTACAAGCAAAATCTAATTAAACTGAAAATACTGGATATAACATGAGGAAAATAAAACTCTAACCACTACACCATCTCGGATACGTTTATGCAGATCATGTAATAGTTATAGTCAATATTTAGTTATAAAAAGTGACGGTGTTTTTTTTAATGTAAAATCACTTTTTTTTCTTCTTCAAGAAAGATACCCATACAGATAAAAGGCAAAACATTATCTAAATACAAAATTTGATCTAAATCGTTTGAGTTATTTCGGAGATGCACGAAATATATATATATATACTAGGACTGTTTATTTAAAGTTATAAGATGAAGGCAAATTAAAAATATTATTTAAGATATTTTCATTCGTTTTTTAGGAATACCTGAGTAACAGATTTGAAATGCATTTAATAGTTGAATGAAATTGATCACCTATTGTAAAAATAGAAGAAAGCGAAGATGAATTTTAAAATTTTGATAAACATATTTTAAATATTTGAGAAAAGTGTTTACTTAAAGTTTGAATTAGACAACTAGCAATAAAGTAACATCATATTTTAAATCTCCATTTATAGTTTAAAATGTAACTTTTTTAGAAAACATTTAAAGGACTAAATTTTATCACCTTCTGTTACTGAGAACTAAAAGAAAATGTGCATAATCAACATCAGTAAAACAATAAAAAATAAGCAAATTATAGTATATATTAAAAATAAAAGAAATTTAAGTTAGTCTAAACGCAACAGTTGGCAGACGAATCTAGTAAATCGAATTCAAAAAAAATTATAGTAAAAGAGAAGCAATTATGTGGCAGCTTTCTTAGACTATTTAAATGCAAAGAAATAGCTAGCTGTAGTGATTTTAATTCCCATCAAAATGCCTTTTCCATTAGCTAAAGAGAAAATGACAATGCTTTAAAATTCAGCAAAGTAATTATATTGTCAAATAGATGTCATACAAAATGCTAGTAACCTCATTAGAGATCAAGTTAGAAAACCGTACCATTCACTAAAACACCTGCCTTTAAGATTCTTGTTATTGTTCCATTATACTGAATAAAAACAGATATTATTTAGAAAATAAATCGTCTGTGAATGAATTTGTTTGCTTTAATTGCGCGCATTTCACCTTCAAATTGTGCAGAATTTATTTGAGGGAGAGAGTTAGTGAAAGCGCCCATGTTGTTTACTTTATTTCGTATTTAAATTTAAGTTGAGGGAGAATAAAAATGTTTCATGATAGAATAAGAAAAATATCTAGATAAAATTTTCTAACTTGCTTGGAAATAATTAAAATACCCATGATGCTTTAAAAATAAAACCATCATTAGAATCCTTTTATTTTCTGGAGGGAATCTGGCCATTCGATTGAGAAATAAAACTTTTAAAAATTAAGAAAAAAAGTATGAAAAAATTGGTTCATAAAGCATTGAAACACAGACCATCTGAAGAGGCAGCATTTCATCTGACCGAATTTTCCTAATGGGTTCGATTTCGACTAAAACTGGAGTTTAGTTTAGTTTAGTTATATTAACTTCCCGTTTAAAGCAACAAGAGGGCTATTTTGGGACGGATCTCGTAATTTTGAGCCCTGGAAGAAGGGAAAATCTTATTTGACATTCAAAATTTCTTTAGCCCATAATATAATAAATGACGTCATTATATGAAGAAAGCAAATTAAAATCAAGACATGGTATGGGTGCAGAACGATGCTCTCGACATGATTCGGATTCGTTTCCTATCACAATAGCCTATGTGTGGCTTAAAACTTACAATTCTTCAATTCTCTCCGAAAATTCTTCAATTCTCCTGTTTGCGTTTTGAGTTACATTTATAGAAATGTCACCAGAGCATATAAAAAGAGAGACATTTATTAATTTTGGGATCACTTTTTAGATGGTTATTTCGAATTGACCGTTATGAAAGAAATTTTCTCTGAAGCCTAGCCTAGAATTTTATAATGCTTTTTTTAAATTTCTATTTGACGAAAAAGCTTTAATTATTCTTCGGATAAATATCTCAGGGACCGAGGGTAGCGATCGAAATAGAAACAACCAAACATTTGCCACATTTGAGAGAACGGTGTACATTCAGTTTGTTGTATTCAATGCTCTTTGTATCATCCAGTTCATGCGATCATAACTCAGAATTAAGAAGCTTACCCAAAATAATCATAAAATGATTTTAATGTGACTTTAATGCTTCCAATTGGGGAAACCAGCGAGACCATATGAATTTCACTGTAAAAAAGAGTAGCACTGTAATCAACATGTTAAATGCGCTATTAAAAATCGAGCAATATCCTTCCTCTTCCTTTAATTTATCACATTTAACTCCATTTAATTTCGAATTTATTTCATTAAATGTAATTTCAATAATTATTAGTTATAACTTCCTTTTCATCGTTGTTTTCAGTAGAAGAGAAATATCTTGAAAATGCTATTACTTTTATAGTGATTAAGAAGGGATCAAGAAGGAATTATTAGCAATGTTCTTGATTGTATTTATGCATTCTTAGCTCCTAAAAATGGTAAATAATAATAGTTGTTTTCTGTTTGGTTTTTAACTATTTTTCAGTTACCCTGTTGATCAAAAGTTCATTGAATATTTAAAAATATTATTCAAAAAATGCAGTTGGTAAAAAAAATTGAAATCCGTATGGGCTTCCGTAAGTATTCTTTTGTATTTTTAACAAAAGAGCGTCAATATTTTGCAAACAGAGGCAATAAAGTTAATTATGCTTTTGATTCGAAATAATACATATTTTATGAATTGTTTCTTATTACTTAAACACGCAATTAAGATTTTAATAACATTCTTTCATTTCTTTTAATTTATGATATTTTCCTCCAATTAATTACGAATTATTTTGTTAATTAGTAGTAATTTTCTTATTTTATTAGTTATAGATCTTCTCTCTTCTCCGTTGTTTTCAGTTGAAGAGAAAAAACTTGGAAAAATCTTTCATTTTTATTGTGATTGACCAAGAAGGAATTAGTAGATGTTCTTGGTTATATTTATTTATACTTAACTCTTAAAAACCGAAAGTAATAAAAATAACGGTTTTCTGTAAAACTGTCCATTATTCTTCAGTTAAAATATTCACCAGAAGTTAACTGAATATTAAAAAAAATATTATTCTAAAAATACATTCGGCAAGAAAAATAGGTTTACATAATTCCTTGAACACAAATTCAAAAATTTCAAAAATTCCATTCATTTCCGGGTGTTACGTGGTTTTAACTGGGTGTTAAAATAAATACATTCTGCAATGAATTTTCATCTGCAATGACTTTTTCAGTTGGGTGACAGATTGATAAGTTTATAAATTCAACGTGCAAAATTCTAATCAAAACTTTTGTATTTTTGAGAAAACCAAGTCAAATTTACTGCATCACCATCTGAAAATTATAATTTGATTAGATCGATAGGAAAAAAACTGGAAGAAGTATCTCACAATAAGCTTTTAACTACTTTTCAGTTAAACTATTCACCAGAAGTTCACTGAATATTTAAAAATATTATTATAAAAATACAATCTGCCAGAAAAAGAAGAATGCAAAATTTTTATTGAATATAAATTCTAGAGTTTCAAAAATTTTATTCGTCTTCATTTCCGGGTGTTACGTGGTTTTAAATGGGTGTTAAAATAAAAACATTCTGAAAAGAATTTTCAATCAAAACTTTTTCAGTTGTGTGACAGATTGATAAATTTATAAATTCAGCTTGTAAAATCTATTCAAAACTTTTGTACATTTGGGAAAAACAAGTCTAATATACGGTACCACCAAGAGAGAATCATAATTTTATTATATTGATAAGTAAAAAATAAATAAATAAAAACTGGAAGAAGTATCTCACAATAATAGTGAATTTAGAAAATTTTCCTTGAATAAAATGCCTAGTTAGCTAGTTACAATGTTAATATTCAAGGTAAACAACCATTTAAATTTTCAATGCGCTAAAATGATGGATTATTACATTTAACACAGTTAGATTTTTAAGATACAGTTTGAATATACAGAATACAGACTTAATAACTGTGGTTTCATTTCTTAATTTTTGTCACTGACGATTCCCAGTTTACAACATAATAGTAAAAAAAAAGACAAAAGAAGAGATTCATTTCGATAACATATAGAGTTCATGGGCATTTGCGTGAGGAGAAAAGCAAATTTAAAAATAAATTATTATTTAAATTTATGGTAAACAATGTAAATACGGAAATAATTTCAATTTTATCCTGGTTAAAAGCAGGCTAAAATATAATTTCCTATACATCACAGAAAAAGATAAATTCTTGATATGTTACAGCTTAAAATTAAATTGATATGCTACATAACTCGATAAATCAAAGTATATTTAGTAGAAAATAGAGTTAATTTAACTTCCTTTGTGATACATGAAAAAATACATGACGTTCAATTTTATTTTGGCATCCTTTATACTTCTTATAGGAGATTCGTAAATTTTTTTATTAATTCCTCTTCATTTCGGAATTTATGCGAAGAACAGTATTTGTCGCATACAGAAAGTTTTGAAATCGTCGAAAGCTTCGAATTCTGAGCAGTATTACCTTCCTACATCCAATATAATAATATAACAGACTTAAATAACCGTTCACATAAATTTTAATAACACAGCATCAACTTGCAAATTTAGTAATCCTAATTTTTTCAAGTTTTCATTTTTTCCCTCATATACAGCAATCCATTGTATTTATGTTCCTCCTGATAGTATGGCGGGGAAGTTAGGAAAGGTGGGTGTCATCTCAAATCTCGTCCTTGTCTTTTGATCGTGGTTTTAAAATTACTAGGTCCATCTCAAAATATCACACCTCTCTGAGTCTGAAAAACACATTTTAGTTATTATGTTTTTCTGTCAATGAATATGATAAGCAAAAAATGCTTTGACCTTGACAAATGAAATTTGGTACAGGGAAGTACGAACAAATTTGTATCTTTTGATCAAGTTTTTAATCAAATCCATTCAGAGGAAGTGGCAGACTGTTCTAAACTCGATAAATACAAAACATAAAGAAATTGATTTAAAAAATTTGACATGCAGGCTTAGCATCTAAAATGAAGGTTTTTATCAAAAAGATATATGAATACCAAATAAGATTAAAACGATATCAGAATTTTGAAAAATTAAATTAAAATGATTTAGAATTTTAAAATTTTGAACTGGTTAAAATTATGTTAGAAGAGTTTACGGTTCATTCAGTTTTATATTTTATTTCAGTTGTAACTTTGAAGGTGCCTAGCTTTCTATCAGCTTTACGATTTAATTTTGATATTTCTGTTTCCATTTCTGATAGTGTTCTGGGTTTGTTCAGTTTAATATTTAATTTCACTTGTCGATTTCTATCAGTTTTGTATTTTAATTGTGATATTTATGTTTAATTGAAATAATTTCTTCTTTAAAACAAAAGTAGTTTTTCTTTCAGGGATTAATAGTGATGAACTAATTAGTATTTTTTAAATAACCATTTCTTGAAAAAAGCTGAAAGAATATATTACAGGTAAAAATATAATTCAAGTTTTAAATAATTAAATTGAAATTTCAGGGATTTGGCTCAAGATATTTTTCCTCAAATAAAATCAAAATTTCGTAATTTCATTAGTAATCTGCATTGGATTAAAAATGTTTGACAGCGCACTTTCCTTTTAAAACATTATAAGTTTTTCGTAATTATTTTTAACATGTTGAAAGAATGTACTCTAAACTAATACAGAAATTGCAACAGATTCTCATATTTTAGGTTAATGGAGATTAAAGTTATTTCGCCCTGACATGAAAATTATTATTACCAGCTATTACAATATCATAAACTGTTGTGATACATTACGAATAAGCGAAACAAACAAACTAACAGACGTTCTTTATTAGTTAGTCTTCATTAGAGTAGATTACTTTTTGACATAGAAGCAAAGAGATATAAACTTTGCGAATTAGTTAATATATTATGTTTCTTATTAAGACAGGTTAGCGATTTCACAAAATCATGTATTAAGTGACTTAAGTAGGACACTTTCGCAGTGCATACACTTATATACTAAAATACATTAAAAAAATAGCTCGTTAAATCCATTCAGTTATACACCTTTGGAATAAAATAAGTTCACTGGAAGAAAAAAATGAGGGAACGTATTGTTTGAAAGAATAATTTTAATCCTTTATGAATTTCATTATAAAAGTGTAAAAGCAGTACAAATCAACTATTAAAAAATGTCGTTGACATTTTTGACAATCTTAATTGTTCACAAAAGACTTGTAATGTAATGGTATTTTAACTAACCATGTAATCCATTTTTTACTATTACTTCACTTCCTAGTTTGTAAAACATGCAAAAAAGAAAATATTGTAATAGTTCAAAAATTCGACCTCGTGGTTTTAATGACTTTTTAGATCTATCTACATGTGTCCTAAAAAGTGTCCTTTTTGAAATTATGTTTCTGTGTGTTTGAAGGCAATAACTCGAAACCAGAATGAACTAATTATATAAATTTTTGTTTACAGTGTTAACGTCAATACTGTTGATTTCAATAAAATTTTGGTAGAAGTTTGGCATTATATACACCCACGTCCTCACGAATATGTTTACATAAAAACGCAATAAGCTGTGTAAATGCACCTCCGTCTGCGATCTTACATCAAAATTGTAGATCTGCATCAAATTTTGAACCTAACTAGTTAGATGGAAGACGCCCTAAACCATAGTTTTTTCACTATACCGTAAATATCAAAACTCGGTCATGTAGTTTTTATATATGAAACAAACGAACTTCCTAAAGTCCTTACTTTCGCTCTTTTTGAAATTTAATATAATTTACGTCCCGTTTGAAATAATTAGGTTTTAAAGAAAGAAAGAAAGAAAGGTAATTAGGTTTTAAATAAAATTTTTACCTGAAAAGCATTTTTGTAATTAAAATACTTTATTTTTTTAAATTCAAAATAAATTTAAAAAGCTGTTATTTTTCTGTAAAAGACAAAGCTTTCATAAAAAAAATTAATCACTAATTTTTTTTTACCCTAAAGCTATTTGATTTTGTATAACAACTTTTTAAAGTTATTTTCTTTACTATTACTGACAAAATTCGTAAAATTTGATCATTTGCTGTTAATTATTAGAATTACACATACAAATTCGAACAATATTTTTTAATTATTTTCTTTACTTTTAATGAAAACATTCATGAAATTTGATCATTTACTATTAACTATTAAAGAATAATTTACAATATAATTCTATTTCGAATAATTAAATTCGAAATAGAATTATATACTAACCTTTAAAATTCAGTACATATCAAATGCGAAAATTGTTACATCACTTCTAAAAATAGGACACTTGCATAAGGTTACTATATTTATTCAGCCCATCAATATATTATGTAACAATATCCTGTTCTATAATGATATCATTATAATTATAATGTCCTTGCGGTAAACCGCTTTAGACTGTTATTTCAGATCATTACCGGAAGTGTTATGCTAGTCTTATACACTAAATGTTAAGTAATTTTAGCATACAACATCAGACTGTCAATTCAGTACCCTTTGATTCAAGAAATATTAACAACTGTATTAATATTTCTTGATTTCTTAGTGCAATTAATTAAGTCCGAAACAAAATCCACAGAAAATGCGGACTAGAAGTAATTCACATTTTATGATAAGTTTTAATAAGTATTTTTTTCCTTTTTCAAAATCTTAAAGAAAATAATATGTATTTTTATTTTCTCGTATACAAAGTTTACAAAAAAAAAAAAAAAAAAAACTGAAACTCGATATTTTGTCAAATCTCAAATTTTCGGATCTCCGAAATTCTGAATCTTTTTAATTATCTCTGTCTCTCAGTGAACACAATAACAAACTCAAAAGTGCTATCAGAAAGATTAATGAAATGTGAATTTTTGTATCAAATTTATAGATTTCTGCAATATTTTGCGCAAAATCCATTTACAGAAATTTCTCTTCTGTCCGAATGTAAATGAACATGATAGATACAAACGTAGAGCTATATAGATAAAAAAATTTAATTTAAAGTTAAGTTGTAACTGTAATTAAATTAATAATTGATTAAGATTAATAACAAACATTTATCTAAAATGTAAGCCTATATCAAATTTTAAATCCGATTTATTAATGAGTCGCCCATCTGTCGGTTCATATATCATAATGCTCATAAAAGCGATAACTCAAAAATGCTATGATATAGATAAGTACAATTAGTTATTAGATGTTATTATCAAAATTTTAGTTCTATATTTTAGTTTCAATCCGTCATGAAGAAAAAGTGTTTCAAAATAAATAATTAATTTCCTTTCCTATACTATAAAAATCCTATACTAAAAATATCCTTTCCTATACTGTACTGAAAAACACTTATCTGTAGAACACTGAAAGTGAAAACTTGAGCCCTGTGTCATTCATCGTCTTACTCAAGGTTCAAAATGTTCTTTTTCTACGTCGTTTGTCATTTTTGCGTTGAATTAACGGATAACGGCTTATTTTTAAGAAAGAGTATAGGAAAATTACAAAGATATTACTTTTACTAAATTTCTAACGTGGAGGGGGAGGGAATTGTACTAAATTTATATAAACGAGAAACCTATCCGTCTTTTTGCAACATTTCTAATTCGATATTCCTTCTAAACACAATTAAGCAACTGAAGCATTGTAACAATACATGCACTCGTTTAAAAGATATTAGCTCTTGTATTTATTAGTTATATGAAATAATTGGAATCAGATTTGTTAATTTTTTTTTTTTTAAAGGAATTGACTTTACACTTTTGCACAGGTTTGTGTAAGCCGTTCTTTTTATATTAAAAATATTTATGTTGGCTAAATTATGAAAGCTTTATTCATTCTTTTAATTCGTAACAAATAATAAAATATGTGATTTGTTTTTAAATTAATAAAATTATAATCTGATAAAATATTTATATATATTGATTATCAAATATTTATATAATTTGATTAAAATTAAATAAATACTTATATCATCTATCGAATTGGGAAAAAAGTTCATGTTCTTTATAATATAATTCAAAAACATTAATAATAATTTAAATAAATTAAACTATTTCTTATTTATTTTTTATTATAAAGCTTGAACATTGGCTATCGCACTGATTTTTAAAGGTTGATTCAGCCATGAATGCCACGGGGCAAATTTTAAAATAAATAAATTTGACAAGAGGAAAAATTCATCCTTGTATGTGGCTTTTAAAAAAAGTTTGATATTTTTAGTTTAATAAAAATGTTCGTTTTAATCTTAATTTTTTTAAATACTTTTTAATATAAATCTAAAACTAAAGCAGTTTCAATTTTTCTTTTATGATGTTATTTCCAGAGGCTATTTTAATTAAAAGAATGAAAGATAAGAGCAAAAGATTTCATTTCAATTGGTGTAATCAAGTTGAAAATATTTTGTTTTCGAATCTAGCTGGGCTTCAGAAATCAAGTTTGTGTTAAACTGTAATCTCTCTCTCTCTTTTTCAATTGATGAGTGACCAGTATAATAAAACTTAGATAATCAATCGTATAACGAACTTATCAGCTTCGACCTTGCAACTTAAATGCAAATTGCGATATTCAATTTAATATTTTTTTAAAATCTTATAGTTGTGTTTTAACGAATATTTAATAAGAATGTTTATAAGCTTATATAAAAATTTGAAATTAAAAATTCGTTACTTTTTTTCCAGTAATTTTAATAGCATATTTTTTCCTTTCCTTGTAATTCGATTTTTTTAGCTGTTTTGATGTTACAACATTATGAAATGTATTTGAATATTTTTGTCACTATGAATATTTTTGTTACTAAAATTATATGCTGTTTGCAAGAAAATGATTTTTAAGTGAGGAAAGATACGAAAGAAAGATTTTATTGGTCTTTATTTTACTTATAATATTTAAAAGTAATTTAAAATTCAGCTTTTATTATAACGGAAAATGAAAACGGAAATGCGGGCATGACAAAAATAAAATCGGAAAATAAAATATAATTCTTTAGAAGAAAAGTTGGATTGGAAATAAATTTCATTATTAAACAGCCATGTTAAAAGAAAAGTTTTTTTTATAATCATGTATATATGTTATGGATGGATAGAATTGATGTGTCAAAAGGTAAATATATATAGATATAGTATTTTCTTTGTTAATAATGCGTTTTTCAACAATTGAAAATATCGTAAAATTGAAATTTAAAAAATGATATACTCTATTATTTATATTCGATAGATAAAAAGTTGTCTACTACTGTTTCGCAAGTTTGTATTTAACGGTATGTTGACGAGATACCTCATGAGTTAAAAAAAAATTTCTTAAAATTTAAATTTTCTTTAAATCTATTATAAATTTAATTATTATTATTATTTGTTCCCATTGTTACAAACATGAACATTAAATTTAAAAAATATTTTGGGGCTATTAGAATTTTTAGTTTTTCTAATGGATTAGAATCAGAAGAAAAATACAACTCTTATATGAAGACGTAGCAAGAGAATAAGAGATAGTGTATTGATAGAATCGGGAGCTAGAATTGCCACAAGAGTAATCTTTTTATAATATACTTTTCTTTTTAAGAGCAAACACTAGGAATGAACATGAGGAATGAGATATATTTATATTCGACAGATGAACGCTTTCTGCTACTAGTTCGTAAGTTTGTATTTAAAGGTATGTTGACGAGATACATTTTATATTTAAAGGTATTTTTTTCTTTAAATCTATTAGTAATTTAATAATAATTATTATTTGTGTACATTGTTATGAACATAAAAATTAAATTTAAAGAGTATTTTGGGGCTATTAGAATTTTCAGTTTTCTTAGTGGATTAAATTCAGAAGAAAAATACAACTGTTATATGGTAACGTAGCAAGAGATTAGCGTATAGTTAGAATCCGGAGCTAGAATTGCCACAAGAGCAATCTTTTTCTAATATACTTTTCTTTTTAAGAGCAAACTCTAAGAATAAGCTTGATGGGAAAGACCGAGAGAAGAAAAGAAGTAAATAATGTTGATTGCTACTCATATCATTACTGTTACTTTTTCATGCCTAATTCGGCAGATTTATTGATTTTTTTAAAAATCAGTTTCATTAGAAATCAATAATAATTTTTCTATTCAGTGATCAGTTTTGATTTATTAGACCTAGTTTTATGTAAAAAAAATAGAGATCATAGAAGTGAAATTTCGAGTGATTACGCCCATAGCTGCAGTTTAAAAAAACAATCTAGCTTCATCAAATATCAATTTCATTGAAATAACTCCATATTGCCTAGTAGAGACAGCAAAAATTTGCTATTTAAAATCGTGTGTACGCAAATTGTAAAAAGTATTCTGTTAGCAATTTGATTTACTTCAGAAAAGGGGCTTATTGAAATAAATTTTATTGATTTGCAATATTTGATACGATTGATTTGGTATTCAATGATATTGGTCTTATTTTTCCTGTTTAGAGTATGACGTTAGAAAATTTCTGGTGTCTAGATTAAATAATAATAATTATAGAAGATTAATCAACTAGGGAAATCTGTTCAAAAACTTTATGGGTTTAAATAACTTCATTGCAATTAAAACGATTTATTAGCTAAATAAAAAGAATTATTATTTATTCATATATACTTTGTTATTGTGTTTGGTGATTTCAAAACTAATTAAAAATTAAATCCCAGAAATGAATTTGCCAAAGTGTAATTTTTTACATAGAAATAAGTAAGAAAAAAATATTTTTCTGTATTATAAATGGATATAGATTATCTATAAATGCGTGATAAAAGGCTGTATTTAATGGTTTTCAAACGCTGATATTTATTGATTCATTATAAATCAGTTTTCAACATTAAATAACGTAATTGTGTAAACCTTTATAAATTATATTAATTTTTAGATTTCAAATTATTATCGGTGTTTATGTCTTACTTCACCTTGTGCAATGTAATTTAAATAAAACAAAAGCCAATTTGGACGAAACAAGTTTTGCTTTAATGATAAATTCAGTAGCAATAATGTGCCTTCAAGAGGCAGGAAAAAACCATAATGCTTAGAAAAAACAAACACAAAGAGAAAAAAATTACAAATTTTGCAATTCTGTACACAACGTCCTCAGGTCGGGTCTATTGCACGTCATTGGATTTTCTGCCCTTCGCTAGTAGCTTCAGATGTCTTCAGGCCATCTCAACGCTCTTGACTAGTCAATAATTGCAGTCATTCACTCTCTTGGAAGTCACCCTTGTAGCCCAATTGCTGCTACTCGGACATCGGCTGCGGACATTGGGTGCAAGAGGTGGACGTTGAGGAACAGCCAGAATGTTAACTCTCCCCTGCTATCTAGCGAAATTGGTGTTCAAGAACAATGGGACGAAAAACATCTTCGTATGTAGAAGCAGCTCTCCCGCTGACTGAATTTCTGGCAGCCGATTGAGAAGTTCACCGAGTCTTCCAGATTGTTGAGGAAATCGATTCTCCACAAATACTCTAAGGGCAGTCAAATATCTCTCCTGGATTAATTCAATCTCTCTTTGCCCTTGATATCCTTCTGGAACAAAATAGCCTTATAGAAATGAAGAAATACAAAAGACTTATATATACCATTAAAAGGCAGGCAAAATAAGTACCAATTAAGAAAGTATGTATAGAAGTGCTATAAATATTTAATTGCTTTTATAGAACTTTAGTTAAGACAGCATTAATAAGTTATTACTATCCCTCTGAATACTTCTCAAAGCATGACTTCTTTTAGTTGTTTAAAATGTGGTCATGCATAAAAAGTTATTAATGAAACTATTGAATCTAATCTAGAGCACGGGAGAATTATTTATTTTCGGAATAATGATGTAATGAATTCTTTTCATATAAGGACCACAGTTTTTTTTAATGTAATTGACCTTGGTGACAACCTTATAAATACTATAATAATGATTCTGTTAAACAAGTGTGAGTATTAGAATGAAAGATTCATTAATGAGCGACTTTTATATTTTCTTTCAATAAATAACCCTACACAGTAACTGCACTTTATGATCTAACTTTCGGGTTATGATCTTATGATCTGATTATTAAAAATTTACAAAGACATGTATCAAAATCTAACTCACATTCTTGTATTACGAACATTTGCTCTATCGGTTATTCGTTTAAATTGATTAACACATTTTACTTAAAATCCAATCAATATTATAACAAAATATTCCAGAGGAGATATAGTTTACCTTGATTCAGCATCGCCACCACTTTCAAACAAACATATTCTTCTAGACATAACTGCAGCTTTTTGAACGTTGCCGTCAGTTGAGTCAGTTGTTCTACCAATTGTCCGGCTTCTACTTTCAGTTGTTCTAATGAGATCGCTCCATCCACCATTGCTCCAAGGACAGAATGCAGTGCACAAAGACCCATGCCAACCTCATGTTGGAGTTCATCATTGCTCATACGGGTTGGAGCTCCATTTGGTACTCCACCGTTATTGTAACCACTACTTGTACAGGGACCATTGTTATTGTTGTTAGATCGAATGGCAACATATGCGGAAGTTGTCAAAACCAGAAGTTCATGCCACTTGTGCGATAATAGCTAAAAGAGGGAAAGATTAAAACAACTAGGTTGCCTTCTGAAAGAGACTGAACAGTTTAATAAACTCCTACATTTGTAAAATTTTAATTAATTGTTTTATACTTTTAATTCATTTCTATCAATCACAAGATAGCTTTCTGGTTTGATGATAAAATATCAAGCATGCGTTTATGAAATTGAATTATAAGCCTTTCTAGGGATTGCTTAGAAAAAGATAATATTATTAGCTATTAGCTAATGTGAATAAAATAAAAAATTAAGATAAATTAAGTCGTTACAATGTCATGGAAATTTTTTCCATATACAGTCAGAACTCAATAATACGCCAACGGTCCACTGTATGTAATCAAGAAAAAAATACACTGTTTTGTGAAATAAATCAGCAAGCCCCATCAACAAGGAAATAATTAACCTTCAATTATTTGCCTTCTGAACCTAAACTTTGCCAGGGGAATTGAATATTCTGACGATATTGAAACTATTCAACAACTTTTCAACTTACGAGAAGATATATTTCTTAACTTTTAAATTAAAATTAAAATGAAGTCAATTCGCTTCTTTGGGAATTATGTGCAAAAAAAGTGAAACTGGAAAGAAGATTTCACTGTTTTTTCTCTTTAATTTTAAGTATGGAATCTAATAATCTGAGATATACTTTAAAGATTCGTAAATTGTAAATGTTTCAAAAGTCTCCGTATAGTTAGAACGCAACTAATTATTACGAAATATGGATTTCTAAGCAAAATGGATTGCAAATGGCAATGGATTTGTCGCTACAAAAGTATTTTCCGAAGTTTCAACTAGATAAAAAATATGCTCTAAAAAACAATGCTTTCTTTCTACAAGTTTGCGCCATAACTCAACAAATTTATAAAATAAAAGTAAATGACGATGCTAATGTTCTTTCTCAGCATTGATTTGCTTTTCTAAGGTTTTTTAACTTATAAGTACAGTCACCAAGTTATAGCAGAAATTCCGAATAAGCATAACACTCTTCGAAAGTCCTTTTTAAAAAATGCCACTTTCCGAAAAACTGCGTTTTACTGAGCTCTGACAGTAATATTTGTCATTTAAGTTTTAGAGTAAATTAAAATATAAAATACTCTGAGAGATTAAATCAGTAATAAACAATTACTTTATGAGCAAAAAATGGTTTAAAAGAAATAGATATTTAATAACACAAAAGACATATTTTTAACGTTAAATTAATTCATGATAATTATTACCACTTTTTTTACATTATTTTTTCTCTGACACTTCCGTCACTGAGCGATTATTTCTTATGGTTGATAAGAAGCACTACATAATAATAAGGATGATGGCTTGCTGAGTTACATTCAAACCAAAACAAGTGGCACACTGTAGTTGACAAAGCACAAAAACCTCAGAAAAAAAGGTATGATTATTTCTATCAAATCATCCCATAATATTATTTGAATTTCTTACACAAAAATAATAAATTCCCACAACCTCGAATTATTATATTCATAAACAGTAGACAATCAAAGTTTTTTGGCAGTACACCCAGAACTTACCTGAGTGTGCACTGTGACAGGTAACTCTAAGTAAAACGGAAGTCTTTTAGTCCATTGAACCAGTTTATAAACGATGGTATCTCCTATTTGACAGAGTTTGTCACTCAGCTCAGATTTAGCCTCTTTCAGTTCATCCAAGTTTGTGACGACAGCAATGTCTTCAAAGTCATCGCATTCTATGAGTTGACTGATGATGATCATTGCTTGCTCTGGAGTCATCTGTCTGTCTCTGGCATTATTCATCCAAGATTCCAGCTGACGACGCAACTGTAGAATGTCGCAAGGGCTAGTCAGGGCAGCCTTCAGGATCTGGCCATTTGTCCACTCAATGGGAGCAGCAGGTGCAAATCGTATATGGTTGTTGGGATTCAAGTTGTGATTATTATTGGTATTGTTGCTGTTATTGTTGATGTTATTACCACTGGTACTGCTGCAACTACTATTACTCCTCTGGGAGGGCTCTATATGACGGATTTGACCATTCTTCTGGCTTTTTTTGTGTTTCTTGTATTTTACCTAAAAAAACCATGAATGTTACAGGTTAAATTAGTTTTTTAAAGAAAATTTAATTATTTTCAGACCGCTGAAAAATTATATTTAGGATATGAATTTTGTTATTATTCTCTACAGTGTTTGTCGTAAAACTATTATTTTCTATTATAACTCTATTCTATTAAATATCTTCGTTTTCTTGGTTAAGTTTTTATCATTCTAAAACTTCAAAACGGATTCGGCATGGTTTACTCTGTCCACAAATGTCGCAATGCTTACAAGAAATTGTAACGAATACAGTAATGTATTTTTTTAAGAATACTGTATTATAAACGAGTTTAAATAATTTTATTATGCTGATTTCAGTAAAGCATCTTCACTTACATCGTACAGCATAGTTATAATGTTTTGTTAACGTTTTTTGCTCTTTATTTATATCTATAATATAATGGTCCAAAACCACAAGATTTCAGATAAATCTATTAAAGATGAAAACTTTGAGATTTAAAAATTTAGGAATAAAAAGGTCACTAATTTTCCCGATTATATTTCAACTACTTTTGGTTTTTCATCGCTTCAATTTAAAATTAACTCAAAAATAGTCTTCGAAAAATATGCCTTTATAATTTTTTTTCTTTAATATGCATTCTCCGTATGCTTTTATATCCGTGTTTTAAAATCCTTTTTAAATGTTTTTGAAAGTTACTTTTTCCACGTTTTTTCAATACTTACTTCAATGACAAGTCGAGTGCTATTTTACTTAAATTTTCAAATGAATATACTTACCTTATATAAATTATAAACCGCCCCAGAATTCCTGCCTCCAGGCATACGATCCTCACGTACAGCTACAAGAAGGAAAATTCCATATTCATATTTACAGTTAACTGTATCGAAGTAATTTACAGATTTTATATAAATACTCGATATCATATTTGTTTCAATCTAATCGTGGCATTTAACAGAATTATAGAAATTTCCGTCAAAATTCCATTTTAACAATCCTTTGTTTCGTAAAAACTATAGCAACTGACTTTTTTTTAAAGTTATTCATAAAAAAATAAAGAAAACGGCTTTTTTATGGTCTATTTTTCTACATTTTACTAAACTGTTCTGTATATTGAAATTTAACATCAAGAATTTATAAGAGTTTAGAATTAGCCGAATCCTCTCTAGTAGTAACAAAATCACCAAGTAAAGAATTAATAAATATTATAATTTCAATTTCCTTCCATCGTTTTATCCCTAATTTCCCAATTGCACTGCAGTGGAGATTTCATTTTCTGCAATCTCGTCAAGGTTTTCAAGAAAATTTTATAGAGGATTCCCTTTTGCAAAAGAATGAATTTTATGTATACAAGAGGTTATGGCTTGAGAACTAGTGCATATTTGAACCAAAATAAGAATTTTCAGTCTTTATATTAGACTTTCAATTTTAACTAAATCGAATTTTCCATGGACTACTTTCAACATCTATTATTTATTATAATCAATAAAAACGAAGGCATTTAAAATGGAAAGAAATGCTCACTCTAGTTACTGTACTAGTAGATAATTCGGCGAATAATGAAATCATAAATAATATAATTTCATTTTTCTCTTTTTGTTTTAGTTATAGATAGGTTCTCGATCGCAATGTTTTGTATATTAGATTCAAAGAAGATATCTACAAGAGTTACAAAATAATTTCATAAAAGAGTTCCTACATTTTACATGTATTAGAGAAAAAGCTTGAAAATTAGAAGGTATTCAGATCGAAAGAAAAAAAAACAAATCTTTAAGTCAGACTTTCCACTGAAATTAGATCAAATTTTCCATGGACTATTTTTAGCCTCACTCATTTATTACAATCAAAAACAACGAAGTCATTTAAAGTTAAAAAGAAATCCTATTTCATTATTATTTTTGATAGTAAGTTAAGCGCATATCATTGACCTTACATGCAAATACCCTTAACAAGGAAGAGCACTGGAAAATATCCAAAAATAAAAGTTGAAAACTGAGCGGATAAATTCATCTGGACATCTGACATTGTGTTGCCCATCAAATGGAAAGTTTTCCTCAACGCCCCACTTTTCTTTAATTCAGGTTCAAAATAGACTGAAGAAGCTTTTATTCCTTTTTCGGAACAGAATTTTTTTCTTCTCATTTTTTGATGTATCTTTTACTCGTTTTTTTTATCCTCTTTGAAAGGAAATCTTATAATGACATCGGGTTATAAACGACAGAAAAAATCTCTGTGTGATATAAGATGAAATAAAGCATATCATTTATTCACGTGGAAACAGTTCCAATAAATATAATTTTGAAGCTTACTTGTTGTAATTTTCTATCTTAATATAAATTTTTAAGAAGTCATTGTGGGTATCTAATGTTTATGTATCTGTTGCATATTTCTATTAAAATGACTGGGACAAATTCATCCAAATTTTCTATACTTATTATATAAAACTTAAGGAATACTGTCAACTTTTCGAAGTGTGAAAGTTAATTGAACATTGAATAAAACTGAAAATTCACCATAAGTTTGTCATTTTTTCGCTTTGAAATACCCTAAATTTTTTTTAATTTCTCCCTTTTTTTAAGTACATCTTTTGACAATAGTTTTATTGGTCTTAAAATAGTGATTTCAGCTTTATCTAAAGCTTCAATCGATTACTAGAATGAAAACGACAATCCTTATTATTCAGAATTTGTGAATAAATTTTGTTATACCAGATGATAAATATTAATATCTTTTGGAGAAAATTATCGGTTGGTTTAAAAAAATCGTCTGGTTTATTTCATATTCTGATTTTAATTAAAAGCATACGATAAAGATTTTAGTTGATAAAAAAATTGTTTAATATTTTATTCAAAGATTGCTTTGGCATTAAAAATACTATACAAGAAAGGAGTTTAATTTCAATCAACGCCTGGTGTGTAAACAAGTATATTATAAATTTAATTAATAGGAAGTTAATGAAGAATTTAAATGTTTATTTTATATTCCTACAAACATGAAAAAGTTATCAGATATGTTAGAGTGGAAATAAAATATGCTAATACAATCTGAGTCATTAAAAAATGTGTATGCAATTCATTTACGATTTATTGAAATTTAAACTAACAGAATCCCTAGAAAGGAAATGCGTATTTGTTTATTTTTCTTATTTTTAGAGATGACACATAGAGATTTATTAATTTACAAACAACAGAAGTTTATAAAGAAAATTGAATTTTGGTTTTATATGAACAAAATTAATGAAAATTTATCTACGTGCTTATTTATTTTTTATTCGGTTATTTGATCGTCATGGGAGAAAAAAATCGTGGCGGGTAATCATCCATTATGATTAATTAGTTTCTAGATGAAATTCAAGACAAACTAATAGCTGTTATTTTAGTGATTTATTTCACAATTACAAGCGCAGAATAAGTTAATGAAAATTTATTTAACAAGAAAGGCATCGAAAGTTTTCAGTGTTTTGATGCTGGAATCGTTTGGATGTGAAGTTAAGGGAAATTCTAAAATATCTGCATTCGGCGGATAGAGCATTATTAAATTATAAGTAGTTAACAAAATTTCGAATTTAATTCTCTGATTTTTTTCATTTACAGCAAATCTGTTAAACATATCAGAGATTTTTTTAAAAAAATTCCACATTTTATTTTGAAAAAATGAATGGACGTTAATAACGTAAATCAGAAAATTTTTGTGACTAACTAAGCTAATTATTGTGAATGAAATAGTCTCCTGATAATAACATAAAATTAGCTCCGCTCAATAATTTGAATAGTAATATATTGTAGGTATGAACGTAAATAAGATAAATATTCAGTAGTTCCTACATATGAAAATTTTTCATTGGTTTTCCTTTTCTTTTTGTTTTTTCATCGAACAAATTCGAAATTTCTTATTTAAAAGATAATAATCCAAGCCGAAAAATATAAATTTTTTAATGATGAAATATATCACTTTGCAGTGTTCTGAACTGCTAAACAACGATACTAAGCCGAAATTAGTCTGCCCAGTTAGTGCTCTGCGTAACTACTGTATTTAAAGCAAATAAGCTTACCTCTGGCTCTTTTCAGAATTTTTTCTGGCGAATAGATGTGAAATTTAAACCAGTGATGGCTGATACAGTTATTAAATAACATAAAAGGATAAATTTCTATTATTCAGAGCTGAAATATTTTCCCTTCGTCATAAGTATGACAATACATTTTCTAAAAATTCTCACGAACCTCTTTAAAATGTTATAATAATAAAAAAAAATTAAGAATGGTCTTTGGAAAACGTTACATATCAATCACTGGTTTAAATTTATCTATTGCTCTACCGGAAATAAATAAATTAATTTTAAATTCTCCCTTACCTTTTAATTGGCTCCATGAAGCTTAGAGCTACTAAGTCTAAAACAACAGAGCCATATTTAGCAAGTGAAATGACTGGGCTTGACTAATTTCGGGTTAGTATCATAAAAAAATCTAAAACAATGCGTTCAATATGTGTTATTCATTCCCACGGGCTGTAAAATAAATGCCCTTATTTCAAACTTTTCACTGTAATTTAAAATGTAAAGAGAACATAAATCCGCAGTTACTCCACTTCTAAAAACGGCTCTGCCACATTTTATACATAAATATTAAAACAATACGAAAAATAAATAAATAAGTGCATAGGTCATTGAAGACGTGCAGTCTCAGATACTAACATCAAATAAACTATTAAATTTAAGAAATTTATGAAGTAAAAATAAGTTTTCTGGAAATTTTCATTTTTTTTTGATGATCATTCAACTTTTTGGATTTCATTTTCTTTATCTAACTAAATCTAACAGGTGCATTTTCATTTGAATTAAATCATATCTGGTTAAGGAAAAAATTTCCACTTAAATGCTCATTTAATTGCAAGCCCAGATATTTTAACGAGTGTTTTATACTTAAAAAAGCAATTGGAAAATACTTAATGCATTCAATATAATGAATAATATAATTATATATATAATGAATTTATATTTAATCAAATATTAATTTTATTAAATTTATTTTATAATAACCCTTAAAAATTCTGAAATTACTTCAATGTTTCCATTTTTTTTTTTTTTTGAAAAACTCGGACAAACTAAATTATGACATTCATGTGTCTCTGATATGAAAATAAACATACACATATAATTTTCACTTTTCTTAAAAAGAGCAAAATTTTGAAAATATTATTTTACTAAAAAATTCTTCTCTAGACATTCAAATCTTTCTTATTCATCGATTTTTTTTTCAGTTTTGATTGTGAAATTTTTAGTTGAAATGCTCCCTTTATATTATTTGCCTTGTTTACATAGAAAAAATAATTTTCATATTAAATATTTGGGCATTGGGCAAGTCGTATTTTACAAAATCGCTTTCATTTATAAATTTAATTAATCAGAAATCCTGAATAATTATTTTAAAATATTCAGTATTTTATTAATTCCTATTACGCATCAAAATTGCATAACACTCTAATTTTTTTTCTGTAAAAAAACTTTTTTTTGCTTTTTATATGTAGTTTATTAGACAAATTTATGCTGTAATAAAAGACATAAAAGGTAAGAAAATTAAGAACTTTGTACGTACCAGCCAGCACCATTCCTTGGCGTAGGCATTTTTGAAATCGACAGTACTGGCATCTGTTTCTCTGTGCTTTTGTAATTTCGCAGTTTCCTTCTGCAACGCAGGTATACACTCTTTTATTTTGAACGGTGCGTTTAAAGAAGCCTTTACATCTAAAAATAAAAATGAAAAATATAAATGCCTGCTACTTAAAATAAAATTTATTTTAAGCAAAAATTTTACATTCACTTCTTTAAAAACTCAGTTATCTAAAATATATGGAAATACTGCTTTATTGTTGTTAGAAGAACGAATAACCTACAATTGCACTTTAATGACTATTTATTAAATTTTGAGAAGAAAGCTATTCATAATGTAATAAATGTTTACTTTTATTGTATAAACTTTATTATTTTACTAATATTATAAGTATAAAAGTTCTGATATGAAATTTTTTAACTCATCTGGGGTTACAAATAAATCTAAATATCTCTAGTTGCCAAAACAAGAAAGAATAAATTATAAAGATGAAGTATAAACAGATATTCTGAGTGCAACTAAGTGTGCAATGACAGGATTTTCTCAAATTTTCCCCTGGTGACAGAAAATTCAAGAATTTTAGATACCCATAGAGTGAGTTAAATTATATAACTGCAAAATTCAGGTTGAAATAATGGCTGTCGTAACTAAATAAACATAGGCATCATTTGTTTGGTCTTCAAGCAAAATGCTTTTATTTATCACGATTTATGCATTTCTCGCGTATTTTCTAAAATATATAGAATAACATTTCTCTAATAAAAACAAAAACTGAAAAAATATTCTGGGTTTTATTTCCAAACTTTGGAGTCATCTTATATGTAGTCAGCATAATTTGAAACAAGTTCGATATTTTATCTGATGGAAAATAATTTCTAACGAAATACACAAAAACAAAATGATAAATAAGCACCCATGGCCTTAAAGCCTTACATAAGGCCGAAACATAAATTCTGTTTATTAAAGGATATTACATTTAAGCTCATTTCTGTCGTCATTGAGCTAATTGATTTGCTGGCTTGTTGAATTAGCGTTCTCTTTGAAGCTTCGCGAGGACTACTGGGGTAGAATTTAATAAAGGTAATGAAGAAAAATTAAATAAATAGAAAATATAAGAATAATACAAGCAGATAGCTCTCGTAGATAGAAAAAAATATTTGTAGTAAGAATTATTAAATAGGTAATGCGACAGGATATTAAAAACTGTTTATGAATAAAAATAATTTTATGACGCTTAATATACTTATTATTTAGTTTCTCGAAAGAAGGTAGAAAATGAATATCTATCATTATTCATTAGAATAAAATATTAACAACATTAGTATCAACTAAATAAATAAAGTAATATAGCAATTAAAATATAAACAAGAGTAGGCTTCTTCTATTTTTTGAAGAAGAGAAAAACGAAAGAATGGAATTATAATGCATTTGAATTTTCGTTTTTTCCCCCCTTTCAAATGCTGACGTCACGACTGTTTATTTGTGCTTCAAGATAAAAACCATCTGCTTTCAACCACCTTCTTGATAAACTATGACTAATTTTGCAACTTTTACTAGCACGAAAACTATTTTCGAAACAACCTTTTTAAAGGCATAGGTGGATTCTTTTTTCTTTCCTTTTTTTCTCCTCTTAATTCGTTGAAATTTTTTAAAAATTAGTAATAATATAATTCTGTGACTGCAGAAAACGGAATTCAAGACTACATGAAAATAAATTTTCAATATTAGAAAATGACTTGATTTTCATTTGTAGTGTTAGGTGGCATTGCTTATAACAAATACCTTAATGTATATTCTTTAAAAATTGAGAGTTTGTATATGGCCTCATATCATTGTTGTTTAAACAATATAGAATTCTATTTGAGAAGCGATGAAATTTCTGATAATTAAAGCTCGCTTTTCAGATATTTTTTTTACCGAATATTACGCATTCTCTTATTTACTTCCAGAATATAAATTCATACAAAATTCCTTCAGAATATAAATTCATAATTCATACGAATTATCCTATTAAAGAGATCTAAAAATCATTGATTTAATTATTTTGAGAAATCATTCTGATTATGTTAAAATTCATTTGCTTTAAAGCTTCACCATATTTTTCTTGAACTCGCTCATAAACAAAATTTTTATGCTTCATATTAAACAATTATTTCATACTTAACTACAAAATACATGGTTAGGTTCCTATAACGCACCACAATCGAATAAAAATTTATTTTCCTTTTACATTTTACTGCTTATTTAGTTCTTTTTTCTCAAAACTTGGTATTTTCTCTGATATGGAAAAATTGCTTTTCATTCTATAGCTATTTGAATACTAATCTCTTCGAAAGTTTCCTGATAATAATTCAAGTCTTAAAGCTGAAAAAAAATCCATCAATTCTTTTGAGTAAGTCCATGACAATATACTCAACCTTGTCTTTGAAAATTCTGTTCAACGCCCAATTTCAACTTGGCATTCAAATTTGCTCAGTCACTCAACGACCTTGTAAATGCATATCTGAAAACAATTAAATCTGTCCTTGTGTCATTGAGAAGCAACGAAAAGTTACTTTGGAATTTTAACAGGTAGATAAACTTCTACCTAAATGTCAGTAAGAATTTCGATTTTAAATTAGAATCAGATACTATGTTCACAAAAAAAAAGGAATTTCTCGTTTCTTTCTCTTTAAAAAATGATATAAATCATCCCATCAGAAATTATTAATTTACTATTTAATTGAAGAAATAATTGAAGAAATAATTAAATAAATAATTATATTAAATATATTATAGTTAAAAGCTATAATTTGATAATCATTGTTTATTTAAATGTTTCAAGAAATTGCGTGTTTATCATGCAAATAGGTATTGCTTGATAAATTGAAATTCTTGAAATGCCATTTTTTTATATTAGCAGAGAACTTTATTAAATGGTGAAAGAGAAAATGGTTATTTATAACTTTCCATCTTGTAAATTCCCTGCATCAATTTACTAATTAAATATTCTTGCATTACATGAATTCATTTCTAAATTGTCGCCTAAAAGCACTTTTCATTACGAGAAATAAAATTTTATAAAGCAGAGATTATTTTCTCTCATGATGCTAATAGCAACAATATAATTGAATTCTGAATTCACCAGCGGAAATATTTCTTCTAAAGACTAAAAAAACTTGCCGTGCATTTATTATTACTCATAAATTAATAAAAATATTAATTTCAGTACACTAATGATCCGTTTGTTAATCCTTATACTAAAATATTATTTGTTGCAGTTTAACCGTTAAAAATTTCAATATTTCCACATTTAAAATTTCTCCTATTCTATCTCAATGCATCTTATCTCTGTTAATATCTCTCTTTTTCCCCAACTTTTGTAATGGAAGTGCTTTTGCCTTTCACATAATTTTTACTATATCTGTGAAGTATAACTATTCTTCAGCGTTACTGTGAATAACTCATTGGGAAAAAATTTAACGAGGGAGATATATACATTCGTTATTGTGTCAAATGATAAGATATTTATCTAAGAATGTTTTCTTTAATTTTTATTCTTTCATTTTTGCAGTATCATTTTATTAAATAAGGAAAATAAAAATTCTTGCTGACTTATAAGAAAGATGGCAACACAAACAGATTTAATTATTTAGTTAGTTTAGTTTAGACCTATTATTCAAAACAGTATTATATAATTTCTATCATATCTTGCTAATCCAAAATAGGATAATCGCTATATAATTATTTTATATATTTCATCATGCATTTCCTTATTCATACACATGCATCCTTGATTTCATAAAATTGATTCCTAAGCAGTAATGGTTACAAATTGTTAGTTGTACGTTTACCAAGCAGTTTAGAAAGATAAACATTAATTATTTTTAATATTTTTCAAAAACGATTCACATCAATATTTAAATAAATGAACCTTTTGAATCTAAAATGCTCATATATTTCATCTGATGAAATTTCTTTAAATAGAAAAACTGCTATAGAATTTTACTGAATTGATCCCTCTTATTATTCATAGTAAAATTGACTTTATCAAAATGCATACCTCCACCCCCCAAAAAACGTTAATTTCTTCAGTTCTCACGATATATTCTGTGATTATTTTCAAAGCATGAAACTTCTAGTCTCCACTAACCTACTTTCTTAAAAGTCTAATGAGATTTTTGAATTTTTACTTTTGAGCTTAGTTTGCAAACATCTACAGAATCTTAATCTTTTATCTTGAATTTATTAATTAGATAGCTTTAAATAATTTTTAATTTTCATAGGTTCTCTCTTCCTATATCAATGATTGCTAGTAAACATAAAATTGACCTACATAAGTTCTAACTTATTTTATGTTCTATTTCACACACCTTATTGAATTTTAAATTTGACAAGAGTTTTGAAAACCTTTAATTCTCAAATAAATTCTAAGTTTTCTGACATTAGGTACTGCTCCATCAAAGATATCTTCAAATATAGATTGCTTTTTCAATGGCAGAAAATAATAGATATTTTTCATGCAATGTTTTAAGAATATAATCTTTTTCAATGATTTTTAAAATATCCAATAAATTTCTCACAAAGGCAGAATATATTCATATCCATCACAATTTATCGGAAATCTATTGCAGCAAGATCAACTATCGGTGTAAAGTCTTTAATATACCATCCTTTGCTAACGGACTTCACCAAACCGGGAAATACATCGGAAGGATTATTTTCGTTTATCAATTAGAACGTCAACGTTGAACATACTCTTTCCGGATATCATCAACCGAAAATGGGCTAAGGCCGGGTTTTACGACAACAGATGAGAGCAGACTGTATGTCTATGTAATGTCCCATGGCAAACAAACTATACTTTACATTCTATTCTTTTGTCATATAATTCCAGTTTAATCCATTTCACTAAAACTTATAACTTATTATTTTCATGTTTAATCGAACTAATTTCCAGAATGCATTTGGTATTAATGTGTTTTTTTTAAAAAAAAATCATCAATATGCTTTAATTTCTATATTATTAAAATCGTTTCATTTCTATTCTGAATTTTGAACGAATCATTTAAGCAAAAGTAATCATTCACAATTTATATTAGAGATGATGTTCACTCAACATACCAGAGAATGCAAAAATACAACGGATTATCTGGAATCGAGTTAAATCTAGAAATGACCCTGTTTCAATTTTATGTGGTTCATGGAGGCATAAACATTTGCATTATCAGACGGCTATAAGTCTGCTGTTCACCTTTCTTTTTTATTTTCCTCTGCCTTGCGCATGTGGATAAAGATTCGAGACGAGGCCGCAATGAGATGTTTCCCTTGAACTCAATCAATGTTTCTAAGTCATTGGTGTTCGCCTTCGACCAGTCTTAAGACGCCAGCGAAGTAGGAATGCGAAAATGATTGTGTGCGAGAGTTTACGTGTAAACATTCAAAACTCAGTCGCGGTACCACTTTCATTCACACATGCATGCAAATATGAGATATTAACTTCATTAGAAATGCTATACTTTAGTTTGGAAAAACCCAGAGCAATGCCGCGTCCTTATTCATCACATGTCTTTCAAAAAAAGTAACTTGCATATTCTTTAAGGAGATTTTTAAAACTTGTGAAGAATAGCCGAAATACCCTCAAGAATTACGAAATCTAAAGCTAGAAGAGAACGAGAGAACTAAAGAATGAATCAAACTTAAGCCATCTTTCTTAAATTGTTAGGTTATCCCGTGATATACTCTTTTAAAAATATATAACATCAACAATCTACTTTTAAAAAAAATTACAATCAAAAAACAAATTTTAATAAAATTTATAAAATGTCATAAAAAGATAAGTAACAGAACTACTTTTCTGTATAGGTAAGAAATAGCATTATTTTATTTGAAAAAAATTATTTGATTTATTAACTTCAGTTTTATATTATAATATTAAAGCTTTATTCTAAATTTTAACGTGAAAGACTTTTTGGAGTATTTCATTACCTATTACGAAATTTTGACTAAGATAAGTAAACAGAAAATAAAAATGTCCCTATCTTTCATGTTCTTTAAATGTTTTTAGCTGAAAAATTCAGATTATAAAACTTAGATACATTAGTTTCGTCCATTTGATTTATAACAGCAAGTTCTAAATTGCGTTACAGAAATTTGAGAGGAACGACGTCGTTATTAAGTTGGCCCAGTGAAATTGAGGATAAATTGGACATTTTAGTTAGGTAGGTTTGGGTTTATCCAAGCTGTAGGGAAAACTTCCCTGCCATTGTCAACTAAAAATTCAAATTTTTACCTTAGAGAATTTATTACTTTTTATTTACATTCATGAAATATTATCTTACATTTTTGATACAAAAATTTAATTAATTATTTAAAACTAAAATATACAGGATAAACTTACCCTTCGCAAGTTATGATGCCGTAATGTAGACCGGTTGCTTTGTCTTCACATATCATGCACACCATAGGCTGATCATCGTCTTCTTCATCTTCACCAACATTGTTTATGGATGTCACTGCGGAAGTTACAGCTGTCGCGGACGTAACAGTTGTTGCAGATGTTGCGAGGCTTGATGTCGGGCCTGATAATGTTGAAGCGGCAGAATAAGGTACAACGGCGTTTGAAGATGATGATGAAGCAGGTGTGTCAGCCTCACTACTTGGTCCACACGTTGTTAGATTCAGAGCTTCAGAATCAGTTCGTGGTCTTGGAGGTGAAGAAGATACAATGGTTGCCGAAGCTTTACTATCTCCATTGGTTAAGCCATTACAAGGCCAATATCGCGTGAATCCCACTGGGCTTCCATCTCGTCCACTGTAAGATGCTCGGCTAGAACTGGCAGCAAAATGCATTAATACATCACTTCTATTGCTATTATTGGGGCTGTAAGAAGTCACAGCACGTAATAGAGAAGATTTATTGGTGGTGGTGTACAGAGTTGGAAATGCTGGAACTCCGGTTCCAGACATTGATGATGGAGGAGATATTATGGTAACTGACGGTTGAAGAGGAGAATGAGGAGAGCATGCGTGAGAAAGAGTATTTCCTGAAATGGGTGACAGTTTAACTGGAGATGGTGTGCTCACTTGCTTAATTGAGTCTATTGACGAATTAGGAGGGGAAGAATTTGTGCAATCACGTGGATAAACCCGGTCACCGTTTAGTGCTGACCACAACATGGTTTTTCCTGGACCTGCCCCTGGAATATCTCCCATCACCAAGGGTGTCTTGTAATGGTTGCCCACCATCCTAATCATTGGTGAACTATGCTCCTCGAATGATGGTGGGGATGTACTGCTGCCTTCGGTGTCCCTTCTGTTACGTCGTAGGTCTAAACCTTCCCGACCATTCATATTAAGAACATTGTTCCTCTCACCACCTCCATCAAAGACACTATTTCTTCGTTCGTGCTGTGGACTCTCCACAGCTCCGTTCACAATGTGTTCATTTTCAGGTGTGGGCTCTTTGCGCTTGCGGGATTGCCCTTCATGTAATGGACTGCTATCACGATCACTACGTGATACAGGAATGTCTGGACACATTACATCTAGTTGAGGTGGTGATCCGGATGCAACGGACACCCCGTCCTCAGAAAGATAGGTTTGAGAAGTTGAACTGCCTGAAGCCGACCCATTCTCAGTCTCCCTGGCATGACTGTCTGTGGTCAGGCTCTCTGGAGATGAAGTGTTTACATCGGCATTTATTTCACTGTCACTGTTACAGTGGCTGTCGATCTTCCGCCTCTTTAACTTGATATCGTGGAACAAACTCATGGTACGCACCCACGTAGTCAAGATCATAATTTCTGTAAAAAGAAACAAAAAATATATAAATTATTAAAATTACTAGCACTTTTTTATTTATAGAATTTCGGGAAATATTCTTTTATTCGATTGGAATGGCTAGCTTGAGTTTATCAATGTCACTAGCTATTAAAACAAATATGGCAATTAAGAATTTTCTATTATAGACAAAACTTTGAAATTTATGAACGGAACGCAGACATTCATTCATCGTTAATATCATTATTACTGTCGATTATAATACGAATTTTTCATAAATTTTATATTAATTTATAAATAAATTTTATAAATATTAATAAATATTTGTATATATTTTATAAATATTTGTTTGTGTAAAAATGCAAGCTATTTTTTTCCCAATAATGTGAATGCTTATGTTGATGATTGAAGATTAACTCTAGCTGCTCATTCTGAAGTTTCGTTGTTTTTTTTCCAGATTTCAGCGCTATATATCCGAAAAAGGTAAAAAAAAGCAGCCACTTCAAGTATTTAATATCTATCTCATCTCTGGCAATAATAGGAAAATGCAACTTTTTTTTTGCGTTATATTACCATACTATAATATATATAGTATTGGATTTGCTATTTCATTTCTCTATTTTTTATGTTATTTTCAGAATCATTTCTCTTTCATACAGTCATTTATATTAACTGTATATCTATGCCCTCAAAAGAATGAAATTATGAAATTTTAGAAACATTTCAGATTTTTTACGTATATACGTATTTCAAAGTGTAATTATTATTTGGATTATTTATTCAAATTGCATATTTTGAAACTCAAACTTTCTAAACTGTATATGTATCACGATATCAAACTGTAAAACTGAAAATTGCTTTCGATTATTTGGGACCCAACTAACTTGGGATTAGTTCAACTACGACAGTTAAGTTTTACTTAATATGTTATTAAAGTTCTGCTTAGTAGTTATGCTTTTCTGATGTTATTTAATTTAATTCACTGATAATTAATTTAATTTTAGTTGTTAAAAGTTTCATGGAATTATTTGTTTATATTAAAGAATATTTTTCTAAATGAAATGTGTTTTGTATATTATTATAAACTGAATTTATAATGCATAGATTTGTCACAGATTTCACCCAATTTATGATACATCAGCTTGTAGCATATTTTATTTGTTAGTGCTTTCTATATAACTTCTTTTAATTTACTATTTTCGGCTATCAGTTATCATCTTTTTCTTATTATTTCATTTTTAATTACTTTTTTATCAATTATTAATTAAATACAAAACCCAGAAAAGACATCAACCTAACATAAACTCAAACACAAAAAGTCCTTGTTTGTATTTCTTACTGTAAATTCCTTTTTCCATCAAACTCAAAAGTGTTGAGAAAAAAACTGATCCACTTCGCTCAATTTTGTGCTTGCCCCTTAAGAGACGGTGAAAGTTTTCTCTGCGGAGCCATTTCGATCACACTGCGCATGAGCGGAAGTAAAACAGTCGCGTGCTTCGGAAGATCCCTCATTGTCGGCAAACGACGTTCTTTGACGTCATAAAAAGTTCACTCACCCTCAAGCTCAACTACGATGATTGGTAAAAAGCTCAATTCTTCCGGCACCAAATGATCAAACAAAATACAATATCATTAAACGAATAGAAAATTTTCTACTGTTGATACAATGAATGTAATCGTTTCAGTAAAAAGTTTCACCCTCCTGTTGCTGAAATAACTCTCAAGCCAATTTTTTTTTCAATCGAATACATTTTATTCTTCAGACACTTGAGCTATTTAAATATCATGGATGACATTTTATTTAAAGTATCTTTTCTTGACTACTTTTTCCACCTAAAAGAAACGTTCTTTCTCGGTCGAATTTTCTTTTTCGACTTCTCATTCTCACTGATTACACGCACGATTTTGGAGAAACTTTTCTCCCAAGCAGTTCTTAATTTAATCAATTCTTTTCTCTAGCCAATTTCCCCGCCAATTAAATTTTCTTTCGGCAAAAATTTTTTTGGTATATATTTTTTATCATACTTTAAGCCATTTAAGAAAAATTATTTTCGCTGCTATTGTTCATTTGAAGCAAATTTCCTACCAATTTTATTAAACTTCTGCAAATGCTCTGTCTTTAGTGGAGACCTTTACTTTCAAATCTTTAACAGAATAATTCAATCTAATTTAAAGCTTAAGATTTAAATTGATCGTTAAAAGTCATTTCAATGTTAACAAACTCTAACCATAATATAGAAAAAAAATCTGATCGTTGTTAGTGTCATTTTTAAATTTATGGAGGAAGGCAATACAGAGAAAAATGTGATTAACATTGAAAGAAAGAAAAAAAACATTTTTGAAAGAGAAAGAAATTTATAAAGCGTAAATGATATCGTTAGAAAAACTCAGAAATTGAAGTTATTTACTTAAAATGAATAGTAGTAACATGCTTAAGATATAAATATTTAAAGCTCCAGATAAATTTAAGTAAATTTATTCAAAATCCATATAAAAGATTAGACATTAAATTCTGAAATTTTTCGCAATTAATATCATGAAAGATGTCCAATTTAATTTCTTATGGCTTTTTTCTTGTTTCTTTTCTCCCTTTTTCAATTTTCTTCTGACTTTGAAAATATATTTAATTTACAGATGCAAGATTTGATTGTTATCATATAAAAATTCAAGTGAAATAAAAATCTTTTTTATCATTTTGAAGGAACAATCAAAATGAAGTTAAGGGAGAATTTTGCTTTAATTTTAAAATTAGAAAGGATTTTACTAATGTGGTATTCTTAGATGCTCTAAAATAATTTCGATAAAAAGAATATACATATGGCAGGCCTTTCACCGAATTTTGTTTAAATTCAAAGAATAATTTGAATAATTAACAGAATTATCTTAAATTAAAATAACTATTTGTTTAACAGGAATTAAAGCATTTACTCGGCATAAAATACGTTCTGTATCTCTTGACTATTCTATTCATTCCATAAAAGTTATATAACTTTTCCAATCAAGGATTTGAAATCCATTGAAGTCTTTAAGTCAGCCAACCAATTATTTATATCCAACATTTTATGTATAAAAACATTCATTAAGAAAATTATAAGAAAAAAATTCATTTTTAAAGCATCTAATTGAAGTTACTTACATTTCTTTGAATATTTAATATCTCAAAGAAATACTTCCTTCTCAACTCGTATCAATACAAATATTAAACCAGGAAAGCTTTCACAAGTAATGACAATGAACTCGATTAGGGAAAGAATTCGAATGCATTATCGAGATTTCTACTTTCTCTGCAAGTAAGCCGCATCTTCATTGAGATAAAAATGACGACAATGCAAGGTTATCATCCGATTATCTTGACCATCGAAAAATGAAACATATTATCAGAGTAGCGGCTTTATGTCAACAAACCTATGAAGCGTTTCAGATAACAACAAGAATTGGATTAAAAATTATTTTTGTGAATTAATGAATATCTAATTCTACTGAATTACTTATTCAGAATTAAAAAATAAGGTCATTGTTTGCGAAATGAAGCTATTTAATCTGTAGACTTTTTTTGCTTAAATAATATCTTTTCTTTTTCTAAAATTCTTTATAATAATTTAAAGAAATTACCATACATTAATTTTTTTTATAATTATCTGACTATAATGGTATCAAAATTTATATTCGTCTTTTATTATTTATTATCGATTTATTTTATAACTTTTATAATCTCATCATAATTTTATAATTCTTTTTATAATAGATAACGAAAAATGAGCAAGTTAATAACAAACTACTAAAGTTAACTAATCCTTCTGTGAAAAACATAAAGTGTGTCCTGTGATTTGATTTCATAAACTCTGCTATTAAAAACGAAGTTTATAATTAAAACTATATATTTATAGTATATCTCTTGACAAACTCATGAACATAAAGGGCAACATTGCCGCATATATAATTTTCCCCTTTCAGCTACAAAGTGATACGCTAATAAATAAACCAAAAAATAAAAAGTAAAAATTAAAAGAACGATTAAGATTATAAACGCAAGTTCAGTGTAACGATTAAAGTGGGAAATATCGATAATGTTGGCTTATGTTTGGTATCCGATTGTAACGATTTTTCTGGAAGTTCAATTTTGTTTTCTACTATTTAATTAAATATTATAAAGTTGATACATTAATAAAATACATAAAATATTTTTGAGATCTGGCTTTGCGAACATCGATTAACATTACAAAATTTTAATCAATCCACCACATTTCAGCTAAATGAAGGGAAGCCTTGTACAAAATAAACACTGCCTCGCACGCAATCCTTTTCCTTGTTTCTAGGCATTGAACAAATCAATAAAGAAGAATCCAAATTCTAGTTAAGTCAGCGATTAAGAGCATTAAAGCAAGTTCATTGTTACGATAAAATCGGGAAATACCGATAACCTCTGCCAGTGCTTGGCGACGAATTGTGAAAGCAGAATCTTCTCGATGTTCGATCTTATTTCCTACTATTAAAGGCGACAGTCCCACCAGGAAAAAGCGGGATAGATTTTGAAGCCAGTTTCTCCGGGAGTGAAAGTGCTAGTGCTGAGGTCAATGCACTCTTTCACGTGATGAGAGGATTAGGGTCCATTCGTATATGATGGACGATAGTATGGATGGACAACCACCACCGAAAACTAGGGCAACGGGGCGATGCCCTGAGGCAGTTGGTTGGCAGGGAAGGGAAAGCTCAGGTGAATGACCACTGGGTTTTCCATAATAATTAAGCTTGGCCCAGAAGAATAGCTTTCGAATTTTGTCCGACCCTGCCTTTTAATGCTCAACGGAGCGCCGAAATGACTTTCATCCGCACAAAAAAAAGAAGTTAACCTCATTTCAGGCAGTGTTTGAATTATTACTGAGGGAATGTCCGACGGGTAAAAATGGAAATCGATTCAGATCTCTCTTTAACTTTTTTTAAAGGCTGTGGTCATTTCCTGGACGTGAGTTCTGTAACAGCTAAGAAAAGCCTCGCTATTTCCATTGTGAAGGAACATCTCCCGTGACTTTTCCCCCTTCGTTTCCTGGTATAATTAAGTGAGTGTGATATTTTGGGATAGATAGAAGGTAGGAAAGAGATGTGGGAACTAGATAGGTCTTGAACCCTGTGGTCTTCTCTATCGGAAAAGGATTAATCGTTTGAAAGCCGTTGCTGGGGTCGTTGGAGTTATATTTAAATGCCGGAAACAGCAGAGTATTCAAATTATTTAGTAAACATCCGTTTATTTTTTTTATACCGCCAAAAGTATGGATTCGTTTATAAATAAAAATTGCTGATTCATTATTTAGAAATTCAGTTTAATTTTTTTGTATTTATTTACAGAATTTTATTTATCTCCTTTAAATAACTACATTTACTCTTTCTACATTTACTACAAGTTTTGAAATTTTCTGTTATTTCCCTATCAATTTTTATGAGCATTTTGTACCACCCTTCTAATAGCTCATCAAATATTATTTTATTGGCAATGTAAGATATACATTAAAAATAACAAAACTAGAAAATGATTTGTTGTCAAAGTCATTATTTACCATCTATTTTTCATTACTTATAATTAAATGAATTGAAACCAAAACTTAAATTTAAAAAATTTTTATTCTAAAATGTTAGGAATTTTTAAATTTTATGTTCCATTTGATGAAAAATATTTCGTAATAAGCGAAAGCTTTGAACTCAGGTTTAACGAAGTAATCACATTAATAATATGTAATATATAATGAACAAAAATAAAATTATAAATTCACATTGAGGTTAAATAACCATTTAGTCCAGTAAAATGGCTATATATCAGTATTATTTAGCTAAAATGAATTTTAATGCAATGCTTAATAAGTTTGGTGGGAAAATATTTACAACTTTCAAAGTATTATATTATTTAATACAGTCCTTTCCCCTTAGAATGAATGATTGATTATCTATACAATTAAAAGATATATTGAAAAAAGTGAGTGAAATAATATCTCCTCATATCTTAAAACCTATCTCGTAACCAATCAAAAGGAGATCTCGAAAAGTCAATAGTATAAAATTGGATAGAAATATACAATTATAGTAAAGAAAGAAATTAAAAGAAAATTAATCACTCATAAATAGTTAAAATAAAATATTCAGAACCAAACTCTGGAAACAAAAATATATTGATTGTTTACCTGAATACATAAATCTGCAGTCTCTTACTTCTTAATTAAAACAAAATATGTATCCAATAAATCAGCAAGAAACACTATGTAGCAGAACCAAATACAAGAGCAGTTTTATAATTTCCATCATACAGACACCGATGAAATCTTGAAGCGGAAATAACAGTAGAGACAAATGGAAATTCGCTTGGAGAGAAAAGATCTTTCTAACATAAATGACTATTAGCAGTTTTCTATGATTGTCGCTGCGAATTAAGAACATTATCTCACTGGCGGATCTGAAAAACCTGATTCTAGCTAGACCAAGGATACTGTAGAAGGTTGTCTCGCTAGAATATCGATAGCACACATTCGTTTTAGCACGTGAAGAAAGAAATAAAAAAGCAACAAATGAATTTCACTGTAGACTCCTTTTGGCATTAGTTTTATAAATACCCTGTAAAAATTATGAAAACATTTATTTTTAATTCGAATATTTGGAATAACTGGTATAGTCACTAAGGGATAAAAAAATCATTTTAATAAATTTCAGATAATTATATTGAATTGTTTTCTTAGGTTTAAAATAAAGCAAGTTTAATTTATATAACGTATGAATTTTTTTCTGATGGTACATAGTATTAATGTTATCTTCACCATAAAAAAAATCTCAGCTCTCCATAGTAATTCTTTTGTCTCAAAAGATATGCGTTATTATTATTATTATTATTATTTCAAAATACTGATTTTATGTAGAGTTTAGATATGCATATGAATTTTCCGTCTGAGAAAAGTACAAAGTTTTCGCAATGGAAAGTCCTAATTTCAGACAAGAAAAGATCAGAAAAACCATAATTATTTTTTAAAAACTCTGCAAGATATTTTCTACAATTACAGTTATTCTACAATTATTCTACGATTATTCTGCAATTATATCAGAAAGAAACGAATTATAAAATTGTTTTCTTTGAAAAATAAAATACTTATTTTTCTTGTTTGTTGATATAATAGTCAAAAAACTTTATATGAAATATGTTCATTAGTGATTTATTTAATCATTTGCCATTTTTTAACAGCAAACTATGAGAGCAATTATAATGTATGGGGAACGTTTCGGTTTTGAAACGCTTATTCATTTCTTAGAACAGGTGGTTCATATATTAATTTTATTGTCAAAATATAATTGTACGAAAATTTATTAATTTCATATTCTTAAATAGATAGCATTTTACTTAAGTTCACACATGTTTCCGAAAATAAATCTAGAGTATTTGCAGAAAACATAACCAAAAATAAAATCTACTTTACATTTGTCTTTCCAGGGTATTCTAAACGTAATATATAAAAATGTTTCATGTTTTAATTTGAATACTTAAGTCTATTTATAAAAACATAAAAATTATCATTTAATTAACACGTTGTATAATAGAAAATTACTACCTTAAGACAAACAGGACGAAACTATTATTCTGTAATTTTTTTTCTGAAAAAAAAATCAAGTAACCAACCTTTACTTGATTTTTCTTCCACCGTTCTCTGAAAGGTTAGCAATCTAAAATTAAAAATCGTGAATACCAAAATCCGAAAAAAACAGGCCATGGGCCATATTTCGTATAGATTCCCGATTTATTTTCAAAAAGGTGAATAAAAATGGCACAATTTAAGTTTCCGGAAAGATCTTATCAAGGTTAGCCAAGGGTTCAACAAACCTGGGACTTAGAACAAAGGGTAGTGTGGGCCTAAATAGGAAAATAATCCTTTTGTTCGTGACAGTTGAGAGGTTATTGCCTTCTGGAAAATAAATAAATAAAACAAATGAAAAAAGAAAAAAAGGATTCACTTCCAAGCGGCCTTTGCAAAGTGAGTAGGTCGACTTAACGGGACTTTCGCGACAAGCCAACCGCTACATTTGTTACTGCCACTAGGTCAGTAGATACGGGTCAGTGAAATGCTACTACTGCAATGGATGAGTCTCGCTCAGCCGGTTCCAACGCTCGGTCACTGTAGTTCCTTTTGTGCAGACTGCAACTCTCCATTTCAAAAGTGATCGCAGCTCAATTGAATGAAATTCGATAACAAATCGAACGAATGAGACTCGAAACGCCTCTAAAACCAGTCTCAAGGTCTATGTCTCGTATCTTGTTGATATCGCCTCTAATTTAAATAAATGAATATACATTTGATTTATTAATTACTCAATTTAAAAAAAATATGAAGGGTAATGTAGTTAGAATTCACCCACGCATTTATGGGAATGACGAGGTTTTGAAATTTTAAAAATAGGCAATGAGTTAAAATGTATAGAAGGGGAGGGGGACAGGAAAAAGAATTTTAACATAGAACTACTGTAAATTTACTAAATTAATTTCAAATTCTAAACTGCATTAAATATGCAGCTCTAATTAAATCATAATGAAAATGCAATAGTGTGTTAAAAATGGAAATGATTTTTTTTTCAATATATTATTTTGTAATTACGTATTTATACTTAGACTTAAAACAAAGTAAGTAAAGCATATATTTAAGTTTCCCCTTATAAATTATAAACTAGAACAAACTTTAGCTGATGAACTTTTAAAACATGATGTAATGATATTTTTCTATTACCACAGGTGTTTAAAAAATAGGCTTAAAGAGATAACATTTACAGTAAAACTATCCGATATAAAAACAATTCGTTTAAATCGACTCATCGAGTTTTTAGTTATTACTTTTTTGCCAATTAATCATTAAAAATAAATGATATTAAATTATCTTGTTCTAATCTGTAAGCACACTTTAATTTACTTTGATTTCTGCAGTCATATACACTTTAAATTCAAATAAATAAACAATCTATGTGTAGCTAAATCTTTATTTGCACTATCTATTCTATATACGATGGTTGTATTAATTAAACTTTGCTCCTTCTATTTTCTTCATGAAAAAAAAATGCATTCTTTAATAGTAAAAATGCATTGTTCAGCAACATATAAAATGTTAATTTTATAAATCTTTATTATTTCATGAAACAAGTTTACAAATCGATTTCCCAAACTTTACAGGAGATTAGAAACTAGGATTTTTCTTTTAATTCTTTTAAAAAAATATTTTTCAGATTATTTAGAACATTATTTTAAATAACAAAAAATGTAATATATTTTCAGGTACTGCTTTTCAAATAAAAAAATGCAAAAGCGTTTCAAGTAAAAAATTTTTAAATACTTATCATTTTAAATAAATATACTTTTGTTAAATATATTTAAAGTGGCCAAATAACAATTCAGTGATATCAAAATGGGAAACATATTTCTTTAGAAAATGAAAAGAAAAAATATTTATCGAGAAAATTCTACCACGCATCATTCTTTACTTTTATCGTCTGTGACCTGAATACTCGATGAAAGCTATGCACCGGTTAAAGGGTTATTTCAAATGCTTTGAATATTTTGAGAAAAAAAAGAATAGCAAAATCTATCATACAAATATTTGAAACTTTATGTCAAATAGTGTTTTTTTTTCGGGGGGATGATAAAAATTCATATGATGATTCTAAATAGTTACTTGTAAAAAATACTGTATTAACTCACGTGATAACAAGTAATTCATGTTTTTAGTTATTGGTATATCAGGAGATTACTTTTCGTTATTGAATATACAAAATGGATACAAAAAATATATATATAAATGATTATTTCTATCATTAAATTTTAAATTTGGGAATACATACACAAGTGTATCTTTATTTTTTAAAACTAAGTTTAATATAAATGGTCTAACAAATATATAATTAGGTTTGAATCAAAATACATTTTAATTCCCTTCATCGTGTCCTTCAAAAATTCTCAAATTTAATAACACTTAGTAGATTAAATATCAGAATAACAAATTACTTATATAATATGTACATAATGTGCACTACTAATTAGCTGTAAGACTTCTATTTACCCCAAAAATATTTAAAAGAGTATGAAACAAAAAATATGGATGTTTTATCTTTCAAATAATTTGATATATATGACCAAGTTTCTTTTTATTTTAATATTTTACTTAAAAAATAAGATAGAAATTGAATGGAACAAATATTTGACTCCTAAAAAAATAATTTTTTAATTTATTTATACAAACGTATTTTCAATAACTATTACAGAAATTTTCCCTTCCTTTTTATTAAACTCCGAATATTATAAAAAACTTCTTCTCCTTCTAGCAGATCTGGCTGTTGATGCATTTAGAAAAAAACAGATCTGACAGTTGTTCATAAATATTATAATTAATTCATATTCTGCGTATGTAACGTAATAACAGAAACACTAACAAACAAAACGAATAAGGTTTTTTTCGCCCTAGTTTGAGGTGACAGCTGTGACAACAGGGCATGTATAAATATATGGCAAACCCAAACAGGTCTTTCACTCCCTATTGTTTCAGTATTTGTTAATGATCCCTGCACTGAATGCAGCCCTTGTATGAGTCACATAGCTTGAACAAATAATTGGGGTTCTTTTTAAGGCTATGCCTTTGCTCATTACTCTAAGTTTATGCCATTCGAATAAATATTTAATATTTTTAGAAAAGATATCGGCCTCAGTGTTTAAAATTTCTGGAAAAGATAGCGACCTCAGTGTTATAACCAATTCGTTATATATAGCAACATGTTTACGTTGCTTTCACAGTCAATCATTGTTAAGATTGTCTAATAGGTATTGATATATATCTAAATCATTTATTTTGCTATTGGTTTTATCATTTCGTTTTTACATTAGTCCTTTTCCTCCGAATTAACAAATGAATAAATTTTATGAAATCGGAAATTCATTCAAAGATTTAATTGTGTTCGTTAGAATTTCTTGTTATTATATCAGTTCTATGAATAAGTACATTTTCCTCAGGCTCTTATGAATAAGAAACTTCTTGAATGACATAAATCAAGCAAGATATCTTATTCTAAACAAATAGTAGATAACAATAAAATTCTAGCGCATACACATTAAAAATAACCCAAGTATTAGCTCAGGTTAATATTTCATTAGTTCTCAATTTTGTTGGCAATAAACCAACCACCCAACTGTACAGTCTTTGGGTTCATCAAGAAAAACAAAAGTTATATCATATAAATAACTAAACTCTGAATCTTTTTGGATGCAATGTAAAAATATCGGTGCAGTGTAAAATTAAAATTACAACGTAGTAATTTCAACTTTTTAAGAATGTGATATAAAAACAATTTGTTAAAATGTTCTTTCAAACGTTTACGGAAAAATATTTTTACATAAAGTTCTGCAAAAAAAAAACTACTTTAAAAAACAACAACTATATTTGGTATTTCAAGAAGGTTTAATACAATAGCTTATTTTTTATATTTAAGTTTTGAAGTATTTAAGATAAATTAATAGAACAAGTTTAATTCAATTAACAACGGTTTAGTAAAATAGCTTATTTATTTTTTTATTTAATTTTTTAAATATTAATAAATTCTGGGAACAAGTAAAAAGAAAACATGGATCAATCGGGAAAAAAGATAAATAAATTGCTTGTTCATTCTTAGTGAAACAAGCCGTACTGTTCAGTAACAAATTAGCAAAGCTTAAGATTTATTATGATCTCGAAACTGAACGAGCATCTTTGTAAAAGGCAAGTACTTATTTTCGTTAAACGAATAACTACAAACTTGGGTTGTATCACCCCGATTTATCTCGGAAAATAAAGATAGTAAGTTAAAACATAGTAGTTCTTCTATTTCTGCTCATGCAATGGTATGCCAGTTGACAAAAGGGTAATGGCAAAAATCTATTAAGAGTTCAAGTACTTCTTTATCTTTTGGAGATAAGCCCGAAACACAAAGACGTAATTTATTCTAACGTTTTTCTTCTCGGATTGTATTCCGCTATCTCAATTTCCTTAAACACAAAGGATGCAGGCAGTGAGTGAACTTGAGGGGAAAGCAGTGATGTCGATAGCTTCAATAAGGCTAAGTACGATTTCCAAAAATAGTCTGGTTCTTACAGAGCGGGTGCTGGCGGTAGAGGAGCAATTCAGTAATCAATAAATGAAAACGTCAGCTACCTGACTTTAAGGCAACCAGGAAACAACTGGAGAAGTTTAACGACCTAACATTTGCAGTTCATTTATCTATTTGTTGATGTCTATTTCAAGGCTAAAGGGAATCTGCACAAACTGAAGCGGCAAAGTGCCAAAGAAAAAGCTGAGTGTTTTCCTAGCTGCTCTGAGTTTGACAAACGCTTCAAGGAGCTGCAAAATGGCAGTGAACTTTGCTTAAAGTGTATATTCTGTTTACAGAAAACATAACGGTCCAAGCCCAGCAAGGGGAAAGACAAAAGACAACTAACGGTCATTAACTGGGTTCTTTGAAATCAAACATCTTTTTTTTTTCTCTCGAGGTGGTCAAAACTAGTTTGATTTCCAGACTGCAAGGCAACTTTTTTCCCCTCTCTTTTTAAATTGTGAAAGCTAATGTTTATTTTATGTAAATACAATTTGGAAATGCGCATAATAATGAGATATAAATTGCTAAGACGAATAATAGGTGTATGCTGATACCCAAAACTGAAACTAAATTAGAATAATTCTAAAAGTCCTACAAGAATAAAACCATGAAACCGCGTTTGATTGTCGTTGCTAAAATGATACGTTACAATGAAATATCATACCTCGTATATAGCCTCGTTGAATTTAAATAAGTACTGGATATAATGTAAGGTCAACGCCTAACTAGATTACGCAGTAATGAAGAAAATAAATAACTCAATGATATAAAGCAAATAAATATTTTCAAAGGAAAAAAAAAATACTAACTTCAATTCTTTCTGAACTTAAAAATATATTTGAAATTTCAAACTAGATTTTAATAACAAAAAGTAATGACAAAACACAATATGTATTCTTTTTTTTTTTAAGGATTCTTCACGTAAATTACTTAACCTTGAAAATGGGATAGATAATAATAATTAAATTTTACAATTTCAAATGTAAGAATATTTGTATCGTAATATATTTTAATTAAAAAATATTTTAAATGATAAAATTATTTATCTTTTACCATTTATTTTGTATTTAAAAAATGTTTAGAACATTATGGCAGAAATTTTCTGCATTTTGAAAATTTTATTATTTTTCAATAAGGGATATAACTGCAATACTCTAAAATTATATATAATTTTTAATTTTGTTAAATATTTAATCAAAATAAGAAAAACTCGTTTTAATTCGATAGTTCATTTTAAATGTATATCAAAATTGAAACGATCGTCTCGCGTACAGAATAAAAATATCTTTTCCTGCAACTTTTTTTAATAAAAACTCAATTCCTCAATTAGAAATTATTCTAAATGCCTTTGTTACATTTTATAGAAGATGAATGTGAAATTTAATATGCTCAAGGTACTTAAAACATTATTATTTTCGTAATACAATTAATCTATTTGATGTTAATGTGAAATGTCTAAAATAATATAGCAATGTTTCATTCGTCGATATTATTCCCAGGGCGTTCCCAAAAGGATCTAAATCATAAAGGCATGATCACAGAAGAAAGATTATCGATTAATTGGAATAATACCTAAAATTATTAAGATGAGAATACCCGAAATTATTCAGACGATCCACTTCTTAAATGCTACTTATGAATGTGATATAATATTAAAATCTTTTATCAGTAAAAAGAAATTTTTTTACCATATATGATAATTATCTCAGGGCAGATAATTATTCTTATTCTAAAGAAAAGAACTATAAAATAATCTTTGAAATATTTTCTATATTTTAAAATTGAAAAGAGAAAGAAGAGTAATATTTTATAACAACTTTCCAAAACTATCTATAAAATGGCCATCTATCACAAAAAAAATCCCTTTGAGGCTACATTAGTCATAGGAGAAAAAAACTTAAAATCCTGAATTTCACTGCTCCTGGTAATATAATAGTATTGGTATTACTTCGTTAAGGGGCTCATCGCTGATGACTGAGAGTACCTCCTTAGGCAAGGAATTGTCCTGCGCCACCGTAATGAGAACTATATCATACAGATTCCAGTAACAATATTATTAATTATGAATATATATCATTCACATTATAATAAACAGCTTAGTAACAGTCGTTTTACTGACATTTTTCCAAAAAAATTTCGAAGATTTTTAAAAACAATAATTAATAACTTAATTATGCGGGCTTCTTTTTTATTGCTAAATGTTTCTTGTTTTAATCCATGTAATTTGTTTTTAAAAAGCTCCAAGTGAGAATAAATTTCTATTAAGAGTCAAAATATATTAAATGATATCTTTTACTGTTGAAGCGAGTCAATATTTTTGACTCTCAAATATTAAAACGTTGCGCGTTTCAAAAATTTTCTGCTAATTGTCTATCGTATCGAGAATGTATGATAAGATGTCTAATTAATTTTTCAATTTGATACGAATTACTAATGTAGGCCTTTTATTGGATTATAATTAATAAAATACAAAATAACGTGAAAAAAATTTATCCCTATTTTTGCATATAGTATTCAAGCATAAACAAATTTTTATCCAAATTGTTAATTCGGATAAAGTATTTCTTGTCTCTTAAATATTTTAATGCTACTACTGTAAGTACGTTCCACAATTTTACTGCACTAAACATTTTTGAGAGATATAGTAAAATATCAAAATTAGATATAACATATATTTACTTAAAACGGTTTCAATAAGCAAGAAAAAAAAAAACAAAAAAACTCACAAAATAGAAGAAATATTGTTAATTAATTCAATATCATTTTAGTTAATTAAGAAGGCTTTTATCGCTAAGTATCATTGCACAATTTTAAACCCCTAAACAGCTTTTACTGTGAAAGAAGAATTAATTTTGGCAGAAAAAAAAAACGATGATTTGTATTTAATTAAACGAAAGCAGAAATGATAGCTCTGAAGTACTAAGAAAACTCTATTGTAGTATTGCAAATTTTAATACATGTCATTAGGCGTGTAACAATGGGTTTCCAACTACTTCAAGGACAAATTTCTCAAGAAGGAAAAAAAAAGGCTAATTCTTTGCATAATTTCTTTTTTATTATTTATTTACATTGACAGCAATACAGCGAGGCAGGTAAAAATTTAATTATTTTTTAACATTTTTATTCAAAATAATTCTTTTTTTTTTCTCTTGAAATAATTTAAATTGAAGAAAAAAATGTATGCATTGTAAATGAATAGGTCTAGGATAAAGTCCTCGAAGAGGTTAAGATATATGTTAAAGTAATATAGCGAGTATATAAAGTAATATATGAGTTCATTATAAATAATTCATTTTATTCCAGCTCAAAGGCAATAAATAATTCATTTTATTCGAGCTCAAAGACAGGTAAGAAACTTCTGATTAAATAAACTTAAATCAAAGATCAAACAGCAAATATAAAAAAATGCATTGTAATAAAATAGATTTCCACTTACCCTATCCTGCCAGATAAAGAGCGATGACATAAAATCGAATCACTTGGCGGCATAAAATATATTCCCGCCAATTACAATTTAATATTTGCGAAAACATGACGTGGGGCGCTTCCGTGAATTTTCTCCGTCCACCGGGGCAATCGCTTCATGTCGTTATTTCTCCAATTTAAACGTGAGGAGGCGAGAATCAGCTGTTTAATTCCTAAACTTCACAACGCATGCGCAACTCAGATCATTGACCCCGAAAAACGTAGGGTGTTTTACTCAACGAAGGCTACTCGAAAACTTTTTCCCCTTCTGTTAAAAAAAAATAACTCTTTCGCTCTCTTGTCTGAAGCGTTGTGTTTTTCTTTTTCTCCATTTTTATTGTCATTCCTTTTCCTCTCTTTAATTTCTTCCATACTTAACACCGTTCCATATCCACCGAGCCATCACTTGTTTTGCGGTATTTCTTTTTGTATGATTCTATACATATTCTTCTCCGCCATTCAACCCATTGCGATACATTCACTGCAGTGAAACCGGTTTGGGGAAAAGTTCGCGCTCTGATGTTCGGCGTTCGTTTTTTTTTTTTTTTTTTATTTTTTTATTTCATCGCCGTTCTAGTGAAGCAATAATCCTACTGGCCTACTGAGGGTTGGTTGAAAAACAAGAAAGAGAAGGTTCAGTGGTGATAGGGTTATCGGAAATTTTCTCTGGGGCAGCAAAAAACGAAAGCCGGAAGTAAGAAATCGACGTGAACCTAATACGAAATTGAATCGCCTCAAGTTGAAGTTGAAAGGGAGGTCATTTTGTCAATTTAATCGTTTTACTTTCGCTGATTAAGAGAAAAAGTAAAGAATTGGGTGGGGGGAGGGGAATTCACCATGGCCTTCTTTAAATAAAAAGTAAGAAAATTAAGGCCATGGCAATTTTGACAATTAGCATAACTGATCCTATTAATTTATAAATATAAAACAGCAAACATGTCTGTCTATTTTTTATGTCGCCTGTAGCTAAATATATTGATCAAAAATTTAAAAAGTAAAATTTTAACGAGGTTAAAACACTAAATAACATTTTACCATGATAAGTTCAAGGGTTTCTACTTAGTAACATATTAAAAATAAATTAAATTATTTTCGTTGTTTAATTTTGAAATATAATTTTTAATAAGGTGGCAATAACAGAAAATCAAATTTAAAAATGAGATTTTAAAAATACAAATAATATTAGAATGAAGAAAAAATTCAATCTAATTAGGAATAATGCGTACCTTAGAAATTATTAAGTTCACAATTTTTAAAAATTTTATTGATCGATATTAATTATCAAAATATTGTGCCTTGTTAGGTTTGCTATAATGAAAGTTTCCTTAGCCAAATGTCTTTGTTAAAGCTAATCAATTAAATTAAATTTTAATGAAAGTTCAATTCAGCTTAAACATATTTCAACAAAAATCCCTATAGTTTTCTGAATGACTCAGTAAATTGAAAATTTAACCTGAAAATGTTGTTGACATTTTCACTATTTAAAAAATTATTCTATGGAACCATACTTGGGATGACTAAGGAAATTTGTAGATTCATTACGTTCTAATCAGCTTAATATTACCGTTGGAATAATTTTCAGAATTCGAGCTCTAAAATATAGCGAAATTTATAATTCGCTGAAAGAAAGAAGTATCATAGGTACAATTTAACCGTGGGATTTACAAGAGAATGAAGAATGTGATAAAAAAATTACACATCAATCTGTTTTTAATTATTCCACAAGCATCTGAAAATTCGGATTAACAATAGCTAAGATGTAATTTTTTAACAGAGTATTAATAAAAAAGATCCTCACTAAATCTGAGGGAGGACTTTTTTTTCTTCTATTTAAATATAAATTTGGCATCAATAAAAGATCTGCTTATGTCCCATTCTAAACATGATAATGATTTTAAAAACTCCAAAGCTGTTTGCATACAAGCTTTGCAAAATAATTAAATATAAATAACATAAGATGTTGCTAAATGTACTCAAAAAAAGCTAAATTAAATTAATTTGATGCCTCTAAAACGTATAATGAGTCCTTTCTTGTAGTTTTTAGAATGCCAGTAACAGAATTTTTATTTATTTTATTTTCATTTTACTCCAATAACAGCGTGTTTTAATTGCAAAAATATCTCGCAACTTTTTTTCTAGCTGTCTAATAGAATCAACTAGCACTGATTGAGACAAGTCAGTTTTGAGTTCGCACCATAATCTACTTCAAATCACTCCTGTCAACTATGTAGAGCGTTTCAAGAGTTTATAACTCTATACGCTGAGCTTAAAGCGTAGTTTTGACTGTTTGTGTGTGTGTGGGGGGGGGGGGGGTATGTACGCCCTCTAAAAAAAGTTTTGCCTTCCAAGAAAGCGATGTAAAAAAAAAATGTCTTTCTCGTCAACTGTTTATAAAAAAATATTGTCAAGTATTTTTAAAATTCTCTCCACGTGCAGAGGTGTTTCTTTAACCTTATTACAGGGAAGATTGCAAATGGAGGAAATAAACTAGTTCAGTTAGAAACAGCTAGCAACCCTCCTACTAAGAAAAGATTCGCTTTTTTTGCCAGAAGGCTCAATCTCAGATGCAATGAGCTTAACCCACTTTCGACTTCAAGGCAATAGAAAGTAAAAACTGGAATGGTAAGGTCAATTGCAATGAGTAGGCACTTCCTCAAATTTCTCTTCGAACACTTAACTGGACGTAAAGCATAATTTGAATGCGGATTTTAATTTACTCAGTGTTTTTTTTTTCCTCTCAATATGTATGTTTCTGGGATTTAACTTTTAAACCACAATATTGAATCTCCTTAAGATATTCAAGAATAATTTAAAACACCTTAATAATTAGTCTACAGAATTCTTTAGATTAGCTTTAGACACTTAACTGTCTTTTCTTTGAATGGAGTAAATTATTCGGCACTAGATTTTAATTACTAAATAATTTTGAATAATTTTAATATGAATGTTCCCCAGCCTATTGTTTTAATTACATTTTAAAGTTATATTAATAAATCCGGAAGGCAACACAAGATAATAAATAAATTCTTTGGGCTATGAATTCTATAATTTTTTGAACTGGCAGTTTCTATTTCGAATACCGAAAACACACACACACACGCGCGCGCGCATATAATAGGAGGAAAGTTATTTAAATAAGTAATTAGGAATGCTGATTTTATTTGTTAAATTTTAATAAAACGATTTAAATGTGAAAGACTCTTTATTTATTTTTTGTTTGCTTCAGTTGTAGAAAAATCGAGTCGAAATAAATGTGATCAAAATAAGATAAGAGATTATCTAATCATTCAGATAATCGAATATTAATAAATATAGGAATTGGTAAATTAAATTTGATTGAAAATTATTGCCATTATAAAATGCTCATAATGAAATCAATGTGATAAAGGATTTAATAGAATTGATAAAATGGAAGAGAAAACTGCAGTCAAAAATTCTGAATTTGAGTATAAGTTACGCAATAAATAATTATAATAAAATGCATTAAAATATTATAGAGGGATAAAAATAACATTAACGTATCACAATACAAAATCTTCTAAATAAAATCATTAAATTATTAAATCACTTTTTAAATGCTTAGAAATTCCTTCTTTATTAAAATTAAAATTCGAAAATTGAATGGTCATACTATAAATAAATTAGGATATGCATAATTTTCAATTACTCAGAATAGAATTTTGATCTCTATTCAAAGGAATCGTCTGTTCTTTGCTCAAATTAATAATATGCATTTTGTTTATTTTTTGACTGGTTAAGGTCAACAAGTCTAGAACAGGTCAAAAGAAAGTTGTTTTATCCAAGCAATCATAGCCATTGGCCTCGCATCAAGGTTATGTTAATTGAGTTTGAAATAAACAAAATGACTTTCTCCTATAAACAAATGACTACATTAGCTTCAAATGAAATAGAACATCCCAATTCGCTGTTTTCAAAGATGTAAATTGGTTTTTATCATTGAACCATTTGATTAATTCTAATTATAACTAATGTTTTAGTGTAACAAATGTAAATTCATACAGAACTAAATTTATTACAGTTGAATTTTAACTATCCAAACTCTGTTATAAGGATACTGGGAGGTTGGGGGGGGGGGCTATGTTCTGTACATCCCTGCCCGGTAAAGAAGGATACAAAACTATCCAGAGTAAAAAAAGATTAGAAATATGTTCAAACAGTTGTTTTTTACATAGAGTGGATTATTATGTAACTGAATATATGGTTCAATATAGGCAGGTATATTTGTAAAAATATATAAATAACACTGTTTTTAAAGCAATTAAATTAATATGTTATGAATAAATTCCTTTTATTTCTAAGAAATGCCTCATTCTTCATTAATTATCCAATTATTCACATATTCTATTATCCAGATGGGTTCTCGAACCAAATAATATGTTTATTAAAAATTCTACTTTAATGTATCTAATAACGATCTATTTTAATTTCTTTATATAAAACTTTTACATTAGTCAGAATTTCTATATGGTGTAAATATTTGCAAAACAATTTAAATGTTTTGTTGAATCATCTTACATGGGTGAGGTAAAGTGTATTTTTGAAATCATCATACATGGGTAAGGTAAAGTGTATTTTCGTAGATTCGTTTATTATGTTTTATTGAATAATTTTTTTAAAGATAAAATGAAAATCGTTCTCTGATTATGAAATTCTCGTACCCCAAATCTAATTTTTCTAATAAATTGATTATTTTTAAAAATTGATAAAGTATTTGAACGTAATGCTTATAGATCATAGTCCATATTCTGTTTTATGAGTTATAAAATATAATTAGATAAAAAATCCCCCACAGATATTAAATTATGTATCTATTTTTCTACAATAGCTGATAAAATGGCATCATAATCTTGACCGTGATAATGGCCCTCATTATTAACCTCTTAACTTACTATAAATGCGCGTCTAAAATCCAAGGGGGGGGGGGAGATAAAGGACACAAAACTGGCCCATCAAAAATAATCGGTCCCCTCTCAATGACAAAAACCATCCATAACCAGCAAGCCCCTAAAAAAATTCTAAAACGCAAGACGAAACAGCAGGAAATTTTATAAGGTCCTTGACCTGACTCATAAAAAAAAACAAGAAAAAAGGGTCCCTTTAACGTAAACACGTAAATAATAGTCTGTATAATAAAGGATTGCTTAAAAGCGGGGATCGATAGCTATATTCAATTTAATTTGCCTATATTTCTTGGTGTGGCGTGCAACGGTGTTTTTCTTTTTCAGGTGCGGAAGTGAGTGTGTCGGTCGTTCACCCTGAGGCTAGCCGACCTACTTGGCAAAGTGCCTGAAACGTCACCTGCGGCGCACACGTATCAACCACGCGGTAGCTTCAACTAACGGCCGAAAGGGATGAGCCGCGCGGATTTTTGATACTCGAAATGTAGGCTAGCTTGGCTAAAAAGGAGACTCCATACACACACATTCATTCCTTTCGTTTATTTATGGTCGGGGTTTAAGCAGGGGTCTTGTTGTCGGGTGGATGTTTATTTGGGGATTTGAATCGAGTGTTGTAATAAGAAGAAAACAAAGAGAGTATCATTGTATTTATTTTTATAATAAAGAGGAGATCGGATAATTTCGGGTCTAATTGCCAAGTACTCAGTATTCAGATTGTTTCAAGACACTAAATGAAATAACTTTATTATTTTTTTAGGTGAAGAATGCCTCAAAATATTAAATTATCTTGAAAGTGACTTTTATTTTAATCGAAAATGATAAACATGATACGTAGAGCTTAGATTTTTTATACATTAATGTAAGCACGTAGAAATTTTATGTATTTAATACATAAAATTAAGAAGATCAGGCTGTAGAGGAAAACTACTCATTCTATCATTCCCTAAATATATTGGTAGAATATTAGTTGAACATGCTCCTATTCTTCAAAATAAAGAACCAAGTGTAATTAAAAAAATCTTTGCTGTATAAGTTTCATCTAAAAATTTTGAAACTTTCTTATTTAATATTTAAATAAAATATTTTAACATTTATCATTCTTTAATTGGACTATTTTAGTTTTTCATATATTTGTTTGTTTGGGATCACGGAATGGCAATGTAGAAAAATTTATTTTCACGAAATTATCAAGAAAAATTATCACAAAATTAATTTTCCACTTTATGCCTTAAAAATGTAATATTCTCGAAAAAAAATTTCATTCAAATTATAAAAGATATTAAAGGATACACACATTCTATTCTTAGAAAATTATTCCAAAATATCTTCCTTCAAAGAATAATAATCATCTCTAACATTCGTCTTCAAAATTATAAAATAAACTAATTTAAAAAAATAATTTTTAATATCTTCTTTTTTTATGAAAAAATCCAAACAAAAATTTTATCCTAATATATTCGAATTTGTGTTTCAATACGTTAATTTAAATCGATTTGAAAATTGGAGAGGTGAGGGATATTTTTTTCTTTCCAAATATAATCCATAAATCAACGTACATATAATATTATTCACTTCCTGTGCTAAATTCTGATTGGGATCGAGCTATTCTTACTTATCATCGCCACTATTGAACAATATTTTTGTCAACAGAAACAACCGCTTTTCCCTTTTCTGACGAACTGTTTCGGCAATATACCTGTTGTTGAACTGTTTTTAGGTTAAATTACGCAAAAAGGAAGCGGTATTGAAAGCAGAGTTCCAAAGAGGCCGGCTTACTCAAATGAACTACAGAATTCCACTGATAAAGCAACCAACCCAATGGCTTTCGCACTTTGATGCTAATATTTATAGATAACTGTATTTTCTAGTTCACTCTGACTTCTCCTTGATGCCTTTATCTAGCCTCGCACTTGCACTCGCCCTACTTTTACCTCGATCTCAACATTTACACCGCTTGTGACAGCTAAATCCAAGAAAAAAGAAAAAAAAACAGTTCGTTTCTGGCACTAATCCACAGGAACATAATAGACTCACAAATATAGATGTCGGAGGCAGTTGTGAGTGCATTCGACGAACTCAGACAGAAAACGAAATATTCGTAAAGAATAGCAACTGTTCCATTTATCTCAACAAACTGAGTTTTTTTCCCTCTAAAGCACGCCATTATATAATAACTCTAAATTTCAATGTAGAAGTTACATCACACCACACACTAAATATGAAGATAAGTTCATGGAAAATTGTTTGAAAATGATACAGAAAAATTACTATCTTCGGAGAACTTCTGTTCAAAAAATATTTGTTATATTTGCGGATTTTGCTTAAATAATGATCATATTACAAATCACATATAAACCAAATTATTTTTAAAAATAAGTTGCTTTTTCCCCTTAGAAGAAGCTTATGTTGCCAGGGTATTTTCCCTAAAGCAAGCCATTATATAATACCTTTAAATTCCATTGTAGAAGTTACATCACACCATGCACTAAGTATAAAGATAAGTTCAAGGAAAATTGTTTGAAAATGGTGCAGAAAAATTACTGTTTTCGGAGAACTTCTGCTCCAAAATTTTTGTTATATTTGAGGATTTTGTTTAAATAACGAACTATAACATTACAAATGACATATTAAACAAACATTTTTAAAAATAAATAATATTTTTAAACTTCTTTTTCTTGATCACTAAGAAATGGAATTTCACAAATTTTGATACAGTTTTTACATTATACTGATTCTTTTCTTTATTGCATTTTCAGTTTTCTATACTCATTTGATGCAAAGTAAATAGACTTTGGAATAAAGAAAAATTAACTTTCATTTAGAAAAAAAAAAGGAGGGATGTTAATGTAAAGCTAGCAAATCTTCCTTAGAAAAATTACTTTTTTTCCTTCTCTCTTTTAAATTGAGTTAATCGCCATTATATATGTTGTTTTTTCGCAAGTAAAATAATTTCCCAAATATCATAGAAGCAATTTATTATATATGTATGTCTGTGTGTGCGTGTTATTCTACAAGAACAGGATTTAAATTATTTTTCTACTGCCGGAGTTATAATGATTTTGTACTGATTTTTGAAAATACTGCCATTTTCTATTTATCATATTCCAAGGACATTTGAAAATTTTAGAAGAAAAAATTTAATTTCGCATAATTAATACCAAGAACTCGCAAATATCACTTATTTATTTATTTATTGAGAAAATAATTCATTTTGGATTTTTTTTTTTTTTTTTTTGCTGTTACTCTGTTTTTCTTTATTTATTGAGCAAATCCAAGGATCCCCAGAAGTTCATGCAACCTACCATAAAGCAAATAGCCATTGCAAGCTGTTAGTTTTAAAAGTTTAAAGGGAAAGTATTATGAAGTAAGCGCTAAACAAGCATGTGAAATCCTTTTGATGTCATCATAGAAAAAAAAATTAAAATTTGTATTTTTTCCCATTTCTCTACTTCCGCATTGCTAACTTTTTTCGATTCCTAACCCTTTCATGCCATACCCCCTTAGAACGAGCATCCGGTGTATCCCCTTTTCACACAGCACGCATGGAAACTTTCTGCTTCTATATATAAAAAGCGAAGCTGAAAACTCCAGTTCTTCAACATAGCAAACGATAATGCATTCGGATAACTGTTACACCCCTGCGTGCCTCTTAGTAGTTCCGGATTTTGACGGGGGGAAGGGACTTTCTGAGGGGTTGCAGCAGATGCATGAGAAAGCAGATGGTAGATAGTCATATAGATATGCATTTTTTTTAAATAAATATAATAATGTTTCTTCTCAAGGACGTGAGTTCACAGGTCAGTAGGGAAACTGTTCTCCAGGTCGAAGACCCTTGAGAAATGGCCCAGTCCCGTTTGGCGCCTTGTCTAAGTGATTGGCGATATTTCAGATATGCCAGGTGGCTTTGGGGCAATATATCAGCCCACGAACGAAACTAGGTCAACACTGAAACGATTTATGTACTTTCAGATCGGGAGAAATTTGACCTAGTATTCGATTTGGGGGTGCCTCTTAGGGGGTGGAATGGGCTTAAAAGGAAGTTCTCTTAAGGATGTAGGAGGTCCAAAAAAGGGCTTGATTGTTTTTACTTCGAAGAAATAGCATTGCGTCACATCAAAAAAAGATGGTCTAAGAATTATTTTTTTTTTTCGTATGTGCATTTTATAGATAGAAATTTCGTCATTCGCAAGGAAAATAGATGGCATTCCTTAAAGGTGGAATGTGAAATGTAAAGATTGCGCTTTCTTGCGAAATTCGTTATCTATCTATATTTAGCCAAGCTTTTCGGTTTTGTAATGGCACAATTAAGCTATCACGAGAAACATAAATTAAACATGAATTAAAAGGCGAGGGATATAAAGTTGAAGTGTGTTGTATCAGTCCTTCTTGATGGTATTTCCTCAAAATATTTGGTTCATTAAATATTTATTAAGTCCTTAATTGGTTCATTTTCTGTGCTGTCTAATTAGATGTCGTCTATATTGGGAGTTTATTGTCTTTTGGATTCAAGTAAAAATCCATCTAATACTTGAGGCATTTGTATATGTCATCAATTTTTGTATTCAATAATTACACTTATGAATGGCTGGATTCTAGCTTAAAACTGTAAAAATGCGATAAATTGATATTCACGGCTTGCATCCAAACCGGTTAAGGAATTAAAACATTATTTAGCTGTTGAAATGCGCGGGAATGAAGCAAAAGTTATAGAGATTTGATGTAAAGTAAATTCGAATTCACTGTAGTCTAGATATGCATTTTTAAGACGCAAGTATTAAATTTGTGTCATTTCAATCATTACTTCATTCAATCATTTCAATCATTAGTCATTTCATTTCTTCATTTCAATCAT
>JAOUZG010047184.1:1634249-1666129 GCA_026289955.1 Argiope argentata
GATTTAACCCAGAGGACATTGTACCCAATATAAAAAACTTTTGTACAGCAAAATATTCTGTACCGACAAGAATCTTATTCCATCGTTTCTCTTTTGTATCCCAAGTTCTCTTAAAGCGCTATTTAAAAATCATCAATACGAATAGCTAATTTAAATATTCGATATTTTTCAGTACCAAACTTCCCCAATTCAGATCTAAGTAATTATCGCAACCTTTAAGCTTTTATTCTGTGGAACAAAGTAACTATTTCCAAAATAAGCACATTGAACCCAAACAAAGACGTTCTGTAAGCAAAGCGAGCGAAAAGAAAAAGAGAGAAGATGTAGGAAAACGATAAGATTTAAAACACGCTGGTCTAATTATTCCCATTACTGTCTCATTATTTGGTATCACGCTCATTCCTATTTTGAATTGGAGGTATTTGAGTACAGTGGTACATGCGAAGATGTCCTCAAATGTAATATTCGGAATACCAAAAGAAGTGTACAAGGGTGGATTAATCTTATACATAAGCAATGTGTGAGGATAATAGGAAAAAGGATTATGAAACCTTTAATTGTCACTTATATAATATATATTTTCTTACGTTAATTATTACCTTTTCTTGTATGGAAAATTAATTTCATTAGTAGAAACTCGATGAAAAAATAAAATGAAATAAAATTTGTCTTTTAAATGAACAGCTAAAAAACTTTAAACATCGAGTTTGTCTTATTCAAATAAGAAATTTTGATAAATATTGTATTTTATCTTTGTTATTAAAAAACTTTCTTAGGCTGTGTTTTCTACAAAGGATTGCGGATATCGATAAATTACTTTGATAACTCTTAATTCATGATCTATTTTCAAATATTCTAATAAAGCATTGTATAATGGCGCAACCTTAATAACGCATTGTTCCACGTTTTCAGAATATAAAAACTGCCTATAAAAGTAAGCTTGCAGAAGAAACAAAATTTGATGGACTCGACGACCTTGGTCTCTTGAAGGCAAGTAAACTTAGAAGGGTTGCAAGGTTAGGGTAAGAAGGGTCATGTCAAGGAAGATAGATGAAAAACGAAAACCTATGACAGGGGATCAATCGTAGGAGAATAGGTAAGAAAGTATATGAGGTATGAAGAAAGCAATGGCAATTTTAAATATGCTACAGAAGAACGTTATAAAGTTGAAGACGTTTTATAAAATATTTTTTACTTTTTAAATCACATCCTACAAGGATGAGATACAAGATATTTTACTAGATGTAATTTAAATATGCGTAAAGATACAAGAAGATTTTGAAAGATAAATCATAAAATCAGGTCCAAGCGAACATTGTTCAAATATCTATATACAAGGTCGGTTTTAATTTACATAAAACCACTTATGTTAAGTTTTAAACAATCAAACCTGTAAATAAAACTGAATTTTACAATACTCCCTCTCGTAGTCTCAATAGTTTTCTTGTAATTTTAGTTTCCTTTTTTTAGATTTCATTGAAAAGTAAAATCAACATGCGCCCAAGTCAACAGCCCAAATCGGCAACGAATGCATTAAAAAATATATAATCTAACATTTAACGAATCAGAACATTTAATGAATCAGATAAAAGTGGTTAATGGTCCTGAAATTTCAATTCGTTTATTTCTCAAGGAAAAACTTTTTCTCGCCAAAAGGGCCATTTTTGCAGCCAAGTGAACGGCAGGCAGTGTTTCGACCTAGCAAACTCCGGTCTAGCTAGCTCGTCGACAAGGGTATTTCCCAAAGAAGGGTAGTGAAGGTTCAGAGAGATGAGGTGTCAATGTATTCTCTCGTCTCTCCCGGCAAAGGAGAAGGATCTTTAAATTCCGCTTTTCTAAGAGGAGTGACTCGTTTGTTGCGAAAAGAGAGCGAAATGCTTAACCTAAAAATTGGTTAATCAGTTTCAGGTGGAAATTTTTTTACTCGAAATCCTGTTTTAGTAAACTGTAATCTGGTTGTGTAGGATTTCGAGGTTAAAGGATGTCACTCAATTGTTAAGTCAATTCCGCGAAATATTTGTATTTGCATTTTTTTTTCTTTAAGATTATTGATTTTGAATTAGTATTGCCTTAGTTAACGACAAACTTACAGCTTTAACGTCATTTATTTATTCGTGTTTTTAAATGAAGATATACTCAAAAGAATTGTTTCAAAAATTTATATGTACACTGTCAAGAGTATAATATTAACATTAAGTCTGTCAGCTTTTAAATTGAACCAGATTGATTAAATAATTAATCCTCTAGCAGATAAATTAACAGTTATGAATATGCTCCAAGGATTAAGGCAGCGGAAATATTATGATTTATACAGGTCAGAGTCAGTTAATAAGTTTAATAATATGCTCCTTCTTTTTACTGTAAAATTTACTTTTTTGTAAATGTATTAATAAATACACAAAAAACTCGTTTTTATGAAAAATACATCGCAATGTTAAAGGCTATTCTTTCATAAAAATGTTATTAATTCTTAAATTAACAGAATGGGCGAATGAAATTACTAAAGAAATTTTGGTGGCTGTCTCGTAGTTGTGAATGACAATCATATAATGGCAGCAAAATAGAAACTACCACTTCATTCTCATAATTTCAATATCCTACCAAAGGAAGGACACGCACCATAAGATCTTTTGCGAATTCGAATCCCAAACCTGTGGACTTCAGTTTAAGAGTGTTCTAACACAAAAGAACCCTACTTACATCTTGAAACGTTTTAGATTTTTTAAAATCTAAGTTTAATCTCAACAGTTGATGTCTTAATCATACTTCTAATTCAATCATAATTTCAACGATTTATAATGGCCCGCAATGGCTTGGTGGTAAAGTCTCGGCTACTGAGCCGTAGGGGTACAGGTTCGAGACCCGATTCCAACGAAGAACCGTCGTGTAAGAGGGTCTGATGCGCGTTAAGTCCAACAAGGTCAAATATTCTCCCGCTGATGTAATGTGGAGAGGAAGGTGCCAGTTCAGGTGTCGTCCTCGTCGTCTGACCGTGGTTCAAAATTACGAAATCCGTCCCAAAATGGCCCAAGTGTTGCTTTACAACGGGACTTTAACGTAAATAAGTTCAATGATTTATAAATTTTAACTCAATTTATGCCAGTTTGCACACTCATTACTATCAGCTACTTCATTTCAAATCACTTATATTGGGTTGAGAATAATAAATCTAAATTAGTATACTGAGAGGTTCGGTCGAAGTGTCCTGGCCTTAGTTAAATTTAGCTTGAGGTTTTAGTTTAGAAGCACAGCACCCCATCATCAGTTTCCACGCCACACAAACGAGAAGTTTTGCACATAAAAGGCACCTCAAAGACAAAATATTTTCACGTTTTAAGGACCCAAAATGGGAATCAAAAGCCTTCCTCCGCTAGCATGATGGGAGTACAGAAGAATTCTGTCCCTCCGGCATCCTTATTACTCACCCATAATGCACCTGTTTATAATTCTATCTTTCAGGAAATACATCGATATTTAACTCAGAATATAGTATGCAATCAGAGCAGCAATGTTTACATATACATCACAATCCTTTGAACTTGGCACAAAACAGTATCTGAAAGTGATTCGTTTAGAATTATCTGGTCTAATAAATCTTTTGAGACTTTTTGAAGAACCCTGTCAACCCCGATTTGCTTCGAGGAACAGTGATAATATTAAACCATTTATAACTGTCAATTTCTTTCTAGTTTTACTGCCACCCACGTACTTTCACATCTACGGCCTGCTGCTCCTGAATTTTAAACTATGCGCTTGAAAAACGAATTCAGTAACTTCGTTTTTATACATCCTTTGCGACGCTCTGTGATTTTGAAGTAGTAGCACATTCTGAGACGAAAGTAGATTCTTTTTTTTTCCAGTGCTTCAGAGATATTGTTGGATAAAAAGTTGAATCCATGATTTCAGATGAACGGATTTGTTTTTCACGTATTTGTATATTTTGAAAAACTTTAAGCAGGAAAATTTAATCAAATTTTAGAATGATGTGCAAACCAATACCATATTATCATTTATTTGTCATCACACACACAAAAATATTTGGGCTTTTTATCTGTTTCCGATGTTTTATTATAGTGAATTGTCTGCATTTTTTTTTATTTGAGAGAGAGCTTTGATGCATTGCTCCACGTAAGTACTTTATAATGAAAATTATCTTATGAAGAAAATTTGTATTTATTATTATTATTATTGAGGTGTCGGAGGTGATTTGAATATTACTTGTATGCAAAACTATTTTTTCCAAAATAATTTGTAGGTCAATTTCATAAAAAAAGTCTCTACACCATTATGTAGTGTCTTGATTATAACCCTCATATTTACCATAATGGCGTATATAATGGCGTACCATAATATTTACCATAATGGCGTACATAATGTATTATCTTGATTATAGTCCTCATCTTTACCATTATGTATTATCTTGATTATATTCCTCATACTACTATGACCTTTAAAATTCACTAAAGCCGTCTTATTTTTATTTTATTCAATTATTTTATTTATTTATTTTTCGTATACTATTTTTAATAACTTACTTACTCTATAACACATACACACACAAAAAAAACTTTTTTCATTGAATGATAGATACAATTAAAAGGATTAGTTTAACAGAATTTACAAACATAAAACAAAGAAAATGTTAAAGGTTGAGTGGTAAATGTTTTTATTGAATATTTAAAATTCGTAATTAATATTTAAAATAATCATGAAAAATGAATTGTTTCCCAAGTCTCTCTGTATTTTAATGATTTTTTTTTTTTGGAAAAATAATTTAAGTTAAAAAAACTAATTACAGAAAGAGAAAACTCTAGAGAAATAAATTAATTTCGTTTTGGAATTCACTTTGGTATTTGAAAAAAAATCGAATAGATATAGATGATCGCTTTTATTTCTCGAAATTGTTATCAGCAGGAATCAGCAGAGTTTCTGTTAGAGAATTTGGTTCAAGTCACGAGCAGGTTTTATTTCTCATTTTTAATTAATTCTTGTTCTGGTTTTGCCGAGACAATAAAAAAAATGCGGAATAAGTAAGGGAATTAGCCATTAAAAACGATAACGTCCAATCCACTAAAAAAAGATTAAGTCTTTTTTTAAGGTTACGAGTTTATTAATTACGATATCCGTTATTTACTACGGAATCTACTTTTTTTCTTTTTTGGTATCTAAAACACTTTCAAATATGAAAAGTTCCTTAAAAATAGCAATTTTTTTCTTTGGAGTTTATTGGGCCAATTGAGAAGAATGAACCTGAATTACTTTTAATTCAGAGTATTTAATCTAATGTATATAACGATGATGAAACATCAATTTGATGTGCAGTTTTGAATTAATAACCAAAGATAATTAATAATTTATTTTATAGTTACAATTAATGGATGTTACATTTATAATAAATATTAAGAATGCATTAACAAAATAATTTGCATAGTTTGTTTGATTAACGAAATTGAATTAATAAGGATAATTTAATTAACGAAATTTGTTTAATCATATCGATAAAACTAATTAATATTGTAAATCGTTAAGAGTAAGCAATTCCAACCTCTTAAAAAATATACAATAGTGGAAGATACAGCAATAATATTTTTAAATCTTATTTTAAATATATATTAGAGGGAAAAACCTTTTACTTTTAAGAAACGTACTAAATATGTAATTCATGCCGAAATTACCAATAAAAATTTGTGTGATTAAAAACAAAAGGCAAATAATTTAATTTCGAGACAAATTTTTCATTAAATATATTTTAAACTTTTTGGTATAAAAATTTTAACTTGTGACTGTGTGAAAAAATTGCAAGTTAATAAATGTTAAATGTTAGATGCAATACTTTCCATTTGACTTTACCAATTTTCGATAGAATTCTATGTAGGTTTAATATCTCTCAGATGATGAAATAATATTTTTATTTTATTTTATTATTCTTTAGTGAAAAATAGAAATAGCAAGATAAAGCAGGACGTCTCAAATTGTGAATCACTAACTCTTCTGAGGTCACTTAGAAAAAATAAGACGAATCCTTTCAAATTCTTAAGATTTTTCCTTTTCTAAAACAATTGAGGAGATCATTAGCCATTTTTGCTTAAAATATATCCTTTACAATAATCACATAATAAAAAAACCTGCACTTAATTGTATTTTTTTAAATTATCATTAATTAAAATTCCGCACCTTTTTTATTATCTAAATTTGCATCCCATACGTAATTTTTTTTTTCAATGGAAATTGAGTCTCAAAAATTATCAACAGGAATACGAGAATTTTAGTAATCTCAACAGGAATACTAGAATTTTAGTCGCCTCAACTGAAATACTAGAATTTTAGTCATCTTAACACGAGTGAATAAATTTCTAAATACCCAATGCCAGAGCTTCAATTTTTAGTTTATATAAAACCAGCAAAAAAAAAAAATGCTACCGAAGATCAAATAGAGCATTAAGCTTACGAATCGAACTTTCGTCTATCGATTTACTATAGACAGGCAGACAGATTCTTTCCAGAAACTGAGCCAGAGTTTCTTTGGTCAGCGAACAAACATTCTTGTCCGTTTTCTGACTCTCCATCCAATCCAAAAAGTCAATACACTTCTCTCTGCTCCGTATCTCTCACGTTTTCCGATCGCGAATGAAACAAATTAACCTTCAGTCAAGAACAGCAGGGAAAAAGAGCAGTTAAAAAACAAAAAAGGGATGAAAAAAACAGTGTAGCATGTGTTTCTATTTCTTGCTGTTCGGAAAAGATCATTGACATCCGACTAGGGATGGCTTTGCAACGAATGACAATGTGCGTCAACGCTCTTATCGGGGTTGCGTCACACACTTCTGGTAGTCTTTTTGGTCAAAAAATGTTTCGATATTCAAAGAGGAAGTATGTGTATTTGAATGCGGAAATGCGATGCTACAGAGAAAGATGACGATTTATCGTTATTCCTAGGAACCGAACCGAATGGGTTGTCATTTTCTGGAAATTAGAACAACACCCAGCTTGAAAATCTCAGAATTTCGCTAGCTGATATGTAACAAATTAAGAAAACAATTACTTGTCACGTATGTATTCACATAAATAGTGCTTAATCAGTTTTAAATAGTTGACTTTATGAAAAGATATTACTTTTATTTTTGTGAGTAAATTAAACATAAAACATTCTTTTAAGTTATTTTATTTTTCGTTTTTTTATGGTTTTTACGAAAGTACTATCATGTTTTTTCCCAATAATTATATAAATAAATAAAATAAGTGTCTCACAGTCCTTTCAGACTCTTTAACATCTTAAAAATTTTTCTTTTTCATAGAAATTGAAGAGATAATTAGTCATTTTTGCTTAATGAAACATTACAAATTATACTATAATTAATGAAACATTACAAAAATATACCACAGATTTTTTTAAAAATAATTTGTTGAGAAATTTTCCAGTATGTTTATATAATTAATACGCAGTTTTAGAAATTAATAAATTTAAAATAAAAGTTATGGCCTTCTTTTAAATATAAGATGACATAATGAATTATTTTCTATTAAGCGCTTGATTCGTAAGAATTTTGTTGTGATTAGTTCCCTTCATGTTGTTTTGTAAAAACAAAAAAAAGCAGTTTTTCTAACATTTTATTAAAAAATTGGTTAAATCTAATTATTAAAATTATTTATTCATAAAAAAAATTTGATAAAAAAATTAGAAATAATCAACAATGAATGTCTGAAAATCCTTTGTATTAAAGGCTAACTTAAACCAAAACCCCGAATATATATATTTCAATGAGCCCTTTCATCATCTGCAATATAAAGTAAACTCAGAAAAGTTCGTTTCAGATTGTTTTCAATTTTAAAAAATGATTTTCATCATTTAAAATGCATTCAATATTCATCATTTGACCTTCAAGTATTATATCCCTATCATTTGGCCTTCAAGTATATAAATACCAATTCCACTAAAAGTTCATATGTTGTGGAAGTAATAAGGATACTTGATGATCGTTGCCACAAGTACCATGTTAATTTTTTTTTCTTTTGACTGAAAATTAACATTCGAACTCAAACTAGTATTAATTATTTTAAGGTTCGAAAATCAATTTATTATTAGTGTATGTTATATTAAAATTAGTTTATTATGTCTTGATAAATCAGTTCATTACTGTAATAACAAATTATTGATGAAAACCAGATAATGTTAAAAGTTCTTATTCTCTTAAAAATGAGATAAGAATAAATGTTAAAGTAAATTTTTAAAAAGAAATGCTTGAAGTCTGGTAAATTCAGTTGAGGACAAAAAAAAACCAAGTTGAATTAACTTTAAAAAGTAGTCAAAAAGTTTGTAAATTCGTTTTCGAGAGCATTCAAAACCATTTGTAATTGAATCAAAAACCATAAAAATAACATGATATATTAATATAAAATATACACAGGGAAAAAGTCAATAGTAAAAATGTCTATTTCCTTATTATTACTTACCTTAACCTTCATCATGAATTGGTGGTAATAGTTGCCAATTAAAAAGAAGCGCCTCTATCTTTTTAAATATTTACATGTTGACAATAAACTCTAAAATCTTGCAAACATAAGTGCCTCTTTTGTTCTAATTCGACAAAATCCTTCAACTATTGGCAATCAATACTAATCATCTTCACTGTAAGAAGTTTGGACCAACTCTAATGTCCAGTTGATAGGTGACAAGAAATTTCAAGGGCCCAAAACACAAAGGTACTCTGTGGTTCGCCAACACCTACTGACGTCAAATGATAACCTTAAAGTATAAGTTAACCTAGATCGCTGCAAAGGCAACCTGTCGCCAAGGTTCCAAGGTTCGAACTAAGCATGTAGAGACTGATAAAAGAAGTGTGGCATCCACGAAGATACTATTCGTAAGACTGGACAGTGGGCGGTATTACTAGGAGGGCGGGTCTTCTGACGTCACCACTATAATGCCCAATTAACAGAGACTATGACACATATAAAGAGGAATCGTCCAGTTACATCTTCGGATTAGATCTTGGTTCCGAATCTCAAGTTCAGACCAAAGTCAAGTGAATTTGCTCCAAGCTTTAGATCTTTCATTACATAATCATCGATGTTGTGATATTTCTAATGAACAACGACGTAATCGTACGTATAATGATACAGATACAGAAGACCAGAAAAATGTTCTATAACTAAATCAAACTACTAAATTCGACTTTTTTTCGTAACTTTCATTTATATTGTAAAATTACTAATGAACATTGACAAAAAAAATCCATCCATTTAATGATAAAGGCACAGAATATCAAATGAAACTTTCGTTTTTGACGTTAACGAAATAAAAAAAAAATACATATAATTATTTTTTAAAAAACTTACATAAATAACACATTTTACAACTTTAAAATGATTCAACTGTAGACAATATATAAAATTCAAACATAATATCAACAAATTAATAAGAATATCACAGTCAAATAAGAAAATGCGATCAAAAGAAAATTAACACAAAGCGCTATAAAAAATAATATAATCAGTGCATTACCATTCATATAGTTATTTACAAAGAAAACCTATCCACTTATCGCATCACTGGCCAATTTACGCTTTAAATAAGATACGATTAAATACTTTACAACTCGCCATTTAGTTTCTAATTTGTTCTCTTAACGCTACTTCCGTAATCCGACTAAAAGTAAAAAAATACAATCCTCCTTACTTACAACCCTGTTACGCTTCAACCGCCACCTCGCTTTCATTCAGTTTCCCTTTTGCGAATACTCTACGCAAAATCGATGGTGCTCTTAGAAAACCAAATAACGAAGCAACCTCCGAAGTGAAAGTTCCAATCAGACCCAACTCATAAGAATCACTCCCGAGAACTTCAGCAAGACGTTCAACAGGGAGGAACTCCAAATTATCAGAGCCTTTAGGGGATTTTTTCACTTTTGCACGTGGTCAGGCGATTTCTCGAGAGAGAAAGGACTTTACTTTTCGTCCTTTCAAGGACTAAACGAAATTCTAGCTCATTTGTTGATATTGACTTTCCGGCAAAAAAAGTTGACTTATAGTCTGTTTTATGTCTATTGCAAATTGGTGACTATACACTTTAAATCAATGATTGAAGTAATAAAACAATATAGCCTTATTTATCATTGTTCAAAAACATCTAGATATCCGAGATAAATTTCTTTATTCTTTCTGAATTTCATCCTAGCCTGATCTAAACGTAAGAGTACTTAATACATTTTCTCAAAACTGGAATTCTTGGGTGGTAAATACCGTTGAACGCCTCAATTGCTTAAAAGAGCTATTCGCTGAAAATTCAATTGTAATGCTAATATGCCAAAATTTTAAATTCACTATCCAGACTAAAGATTCTATACAGTATGCTCTCAAGTGGAAAAAGACGATAATATTGAATGGCTTTTAGCTTATTTTTAAAAACTCATACTAAATATTACTCATTTAATAAAAATTTATTAAAATAACAAAATTTAAATTTTTATGCAACAAAAATACTTATTGTGCTGAAATAATATTTTACATAATATCATACGGATATATAATACCTAACTTTTAAAAATATTGTTTAAAAAAACAGAAAAAAAATTATAATTTATTTACAAAACCATTTTTAAGTATTGTTTTCTCACAAAATTAACTACACGGATATTACATTAAAAATATGATATTACGATATATATCGATCAAAAGATCGTATTTTCCTTTTTTAAATTGTTAGATATTTCAAATAAGAAATATCTAACAATTTAAAAAAGCGCTTAAATCGTCAATACCATTTTCCGAAATTGAAATGATATTCTACAAATATAAAAATACTTTGATTAATTCGAAGCATTGTTTTCATATGAAACAAAAAATATTTTAGATACAAATTTTTTAAATATTTTTTATCTTTTATTTATAATATAAAACCTAATGATTTTCAAAAACAGTTGAAAAACATTAATAACATTTAATTTTTAAAAATACTTTGTTTTTTAAAGGGTTAAAATTAATATCGATCGGAATTTTTTCATTTGAAAAACTTTAGTAAATTATATTGAAACGGATCTAATTTTTTTTTTGTTTCTCAGAAAAAAATAAATAAATAAAATTGATATTATTATTTAAATAATTAAAAGAGAAACTAAAAGCAAAAGAGAAAAAGTAAACAGATACTTACATCACACCGGCAAAATCTCCATAGTTCCTCTTGCGTGGAACCAAAAAAAAAGCAGTTTATTCGAAAATCTCCTTTTTATAATCAGGTCCACTATTTATTTCATTCCCATTATCTTTTTCATGCGAAAATAGTCCAGAAATGCACCACCAAAAAAGTTCTGTGCGAGTCCCCAAAAAAGTCAGTAGTTGCGGCAGTAGTAGAATATTAACACTTATTCAAAAAAAAATTTAAAAAAATGGAAAGTAAAAAATATTTTTTTTTCCAAAAAAAATCCTTGGAGAGTCCACATAAAATAATACTTGATAATTCCCAAGCTTTTCGGACGGCAGTGTGGTTAGCCCGATGGGTCAGAAAATCAGTGATACCGTTCCCATCACCGGGAGTATGTGCGCGAAGTCGCGATGCATTCTTCACACAGAGGCCAACGACCCTTTTCCGTTAGTGTGACGCGCAGCTTTGGCGAGTCAGTATGAGAGTGGCGCTAGTTCTCTACGGCGCGCTCCTCACTTCAAGAGAACTTCGGAAGAGATGCTGCTTCTCGAACGGGCCCGGGCCGAATGCGAGGCCGATCTGGGTTCGACACACTTGCGCTGACTATATGGGTCATTCTCGGTCACGGCCAGAATGGCTGAGAGAGAGAGAAAAGAGATTTCACTAGTGGGTTCGCAGTACTCCTGGCCCACTTGGGCCAACCGGTTTTTTTTGTCGCGCTTTGACCCACTTTTGCTTCGCCCAGCGCATCGTACCTTTCTATTTTGGTTCGGAATGGTTGCGCCCTGTGTTAGAGGCATCCCCTCCGCCTTCGAGTCACGACCTTTCCGATGATCTTATGTCAAAGGGCTGGATTAGATGTGAGATCTGATTCAAAGAGTTCGGTGGTTACGCGAAGATGAAGCACCGTTACGAAAGAACGGGGTATTTATTCTAGGCTTTTCCGTCATTGGTTCGGGTTCTTTGCCCCCTCGGATCAAATTTTTTTGAAGCTATTTTGGGAATATTTTTTTTTCTGTACTGCTAGTAAAAGGTGTTTCGTCCCACGCCCGGTGGAGTAATGTCACCGTATTGTCAGAGCAGGGTTAAGGAGCTAGATTAGGAGGGTCACACGGGGATTGTTTGTAGACGCACTTTGTTTTTTGTTTTTAATAGAGAAAGTATTGTTGTGTCTCTGTATGCTTAAGAACTACAGCACGGCTAGTGAATAAGAACGCCGAAAGAAAGAAGCCGAATCAACAGAAAATTGCTGGCTAATTTTAGACTGAACAAGATCACAGTGACCACTAAAGAAGGAAATAGAAAAAAAAATCGAAATATATTTGTGCAATGATTTACTTCTAGAGTAAATTTTGAATAGAAAGCCTAATTTTGATGGTATAAATTAACATATGATACAATATTTGATGGTACAAATTAACACATGTTACAATATTTGATGGTACAAATTAACACATGATACAATATTTGATGGTACAAATTAACAAATGATACAATATTTGATGGTACAAATTAACACATGATATAATATTTGATGGCACAAATTAACAAAGTATACAATATTCGATGGTACAAATTAACATATGATACAATATTTGATGGTACAAATTAACATATGATACAATATTTAATGACATAATTATTATGAATTACATGTTAGATGACATAAATGGAAAAGAATCAAGCAATCCAGAAAATTCTTATATTTATGTAAGTGACATTAAAATTCATTGCTATGCATTTAATGATATAATGCACATGATATAAAACCTGAGCTATTTATTTTTGTTTAATGCTTTTTAAATATAATCCTTAAATTTTATAGTTTCATGGATTTTGTAATTAACAGCACCAAAAAATTTATTTTTAAAATTTATATTTCACTCGATTTGGATTAATCGGAAAATCATTGATTATTACATTTCCCTTTTCAATAATATCTGCGATAATTATGAAAAGAATTTGAATCTAAAAATCTCTGACAAAATTGCAAGGGCGTAATATCCTACTGGTAAGATCTCGATTTAGGGACAGGAGAGCTCCAAGCTCGAAATTCGATCCCATTTAAAGACCCCCGAGTAAATGGGCCAGGTGCATGTTAAATCCATTGATTTCAAACATCCTTCTGCTGGTGCGAGGCAGAAATTTAGAGCCGTAAAGTTGTCGTCCTCGTCATCTGACTATGATTCAAAGTTACAAGTTACTTCTAAATGAAAAGTAAATATATCTAAACAGAGCCTTAAAAAATCGCTGCTGCCGTTATTTAAAAGTTTTAATTTTAATAATTTCGGGTGGTTTTACTTCGAGGTTAAGACACTAAGGAACCAGGTTGTATAAAAGATGAATTATAACACATTTTAGAGAATAGAATATTCAATTTTCAGTATTTTACCTTAATGTATTATTCGGCCATTTATACTCAAATGAAAAGAACTATAAGCAAACCCCATTAGTTATGCTGAAAACGCTTAGTTATATAAATATTTTTTTCTTCATCTTCCATATTTTAGAGTTTCATTTGGTTTTAAAAGGTCATTTAAGGAATCAGGAAAGGAATGTATATTTTTTAACCGTGAAATTAATTTTGAAAAAAAATTGAATATTTTAAATTTTTCCAAAATGTGATGACTTTTTGGGGGGCTGAAACACTTATAATGTATTACTGTTTGTCATCAGTTAGCTATTTGCTGTCAGTTATCAAATAACTAATCGATAATAAAACATAGTAAATCTTTTGGAATAGATAAATCTTATAGTTAAGTACCTTCAATATTTAATTAAAAATAATAAAAAAAACTGAAACCCAGAACCCTTAAGAAATACTATAAGAAAATTTTTAATAAAAATTCGTTTTTAAAAACATTTTTCATATATTTGTAATTAAGTTTTATCTTTTTTACTTTTTGTAGCTATCGTTTTAGGTGTACAGTGACCAACAAACTTCTTGTGAATAGATTTATGGCTGAATTTGATAGAAATTTAGAAATGGGGTAAGTCCTAGATAGACTCTCCGACCCGCCTCGAAGGCACATGGATTAATTATAGTAACTGAATTACTGGACCGCCATAACAGCAATTCGCTGGAACTGTGGTTGAGTCCTAATAGCCCTCACCGGCCACGGTACAACCCTCCCCGAAGGAAGTACGTCCCACCACCAATGGGAGAAGCCTAACCTCCACATATTTATGTACCCACAGGGTTGGCGAGATCCAACCACCATACCGGAAGCATCTCATCCCCAATTACGAGATGTCCCCGGGGGTATAGAAATGGGGTAAAGAGACCCCCATGTTTAAAATTTCCCCCATCTCCCTCAGAGGGCTTTAAACACACATACATATTCTCAAAAATGTATTTTAGAACTCTATGAAGTCTAAAATAATGAAATTCGTTAAAATACCAAGTTCGAAATATTTTACGCGATTAAAATTTGTATAATACATCATATATTAGAGAGTAACAAGTATTTACAAAATACAATATGTTAATGCCTTTAAGAGACAAAAATGAAAGTAATATTCTAATTTGCAAGTAATTCTCCTTGGAACGAAACTAACGTTAACTTTCTCAAATAAAAGCTGTTACTTCCTCAAATGCGAAGAGAAAATATTTTCATCATCAAAAAATTCATCCATAAGATTGTAATAAAGGCTGTTCTACCTTTTATACCATTTGAGGAAGAAAAAGTAAATATTTTTCTATCTGTAAACATAATAACCGAAAAGTGGAACAGACTAATCGGATGAATTTTAGGATGCTACACCAAAATTCTAGGTTTTAATAAAATTTCGAACGAAATTTAATTTCAGGAAATTTGTCTATTAAGAGAGTGAATGCATACACGATAATTCAAAAAAAATCAAAAGCTATATTAGTGAAATTTGGTAAGTCGTTTGATAACTAAAATTGTGAAAGAAGGTCCACTGCCAAAAGAATGATTACTTTACAATCTGTTGATGAGTGAGTGGAATCTTAACGAATGATTTTTATGATAAAATAGTAAATCTTTGACAATTTACGAACCGAATCCCTCAAAGGGCGGTTATCTGGTTGTTTGTGCACCTATGTATGCGAACACACAACGATCTAGATCAATGCTTATATATGATCCTGCCACAAAAATTATAGAGCCGTTATAAATTTTCAGTCAATGGTAAGTGGTTGAAAATGCATATTCCATTATATAAATATATCCTTACCTTTCAAAATATATGTTTGCTACATTTTGTTGTACTAGTTCAAATGATCTAGCCTGTAGATTGCCAGGGGCCGCGGTGGCCTGGTGGTAGAGTCTCGGCTCTTGAGCTGTAGGATTTCAGGTTCCAGATCCAATTCCATCGAAGAACCTTTGTGTAAGAGGGTCTGTTGCACGTTAAATCTACCTGGCCAAATGTCTTCCCGTTGGGTAGTGTGATATGGAGAGAAGGGTGCCCACTCAGGTGTCGTCCTCGTCATCTGACCAAGGTTCATAATAACGAGTTTATTTCCAAAATAGCCCTAGAGTTGCTTTACAAAGGGTGGTATTATAACTAAACTACAGAGCGCGAACTCACACACGTTCGTAATTATTATTATTAGCGAGCTTCGCAAAAGAAATCAGCTTAAATAATGCGATTAAAAATGTGTAGCCATCTGCCATGGAACGATTTGACTTCCAATAGTATAGATGAAATGCCACTATATGGTATAGATGCCACTTAATGGATTAAATATATTTCTCTAAATAAATAACAACAAGCTAAAAATGAATGTAATAGCTAAAAATGGCTGCGAATATTTTTTCATATGCTGGTAACGTATAAAAGAAATTGTTAAAAATGCATGAAAGATTTTATTTGAACATAAGTGACAACGTGTATGCTCAAAACATTTTTGTAAATATAGCTCTATTCGTCATCTTTACAAAGTTGTAAATATGGAGAAAATCTATATAACTGTGTAACCTAATAATCTCGTATCAGTGTAACTTGATAGTGTACGGTAGAAAACGGAGTTAGCTTTTTGGAAATTAATCCCTTCCTGTAGACAGATTTCTTATTAAACTGAGCTCAAATCTACAACTATTAGATAAAGATTGCGTATCAAGTTTCATCCATCCGACGTTTACTACGCTTTTTGAGTTACGGTGTTCGCGTACATAAGAACGGGCAGAAACGGAGATTCGAAGGATTTGTCCTAAAATCCGATACATATATACTATTTCTGAATAAATATTTCTTGGCGAATTTCATCCTTATAGATTTTTGCAATTTTTGATTTATTTTGCTCCCCTTCACACAAATACATCCGGGCAAAAGAGTATTCGGAGACGAAATTAACCCAGAATCTACAATTTTGCTATAACTGCAACATGTCTAATTTCAACCATCTTACTTGCAGCTTTTACGAATAATTCAGAAAACCGGCAAATTAGATGTTTTGCCCATGATTGGGAAAACAGACAATTTACCTACTGATCTCATGCTCATGATTGGGAAAAAAGACAGTTTACCTGTTGATCTCATACTCATGATTGGGAAAACAGACAATTTACCTGTTGATCTCATACTCATGATTTGGAAAACAGATAAGTTACCTGTTGAGGAATTTTGTTCAAATTTTGATAAAGATATACAATATTGATGTTAAGACTGCGTACAAAATTTCATCTACTTTCTTAATTTTTTTTGTTTTTGTTTTTGGCTATCTTACTGCCGTACACACAGAAAGACAGACAAACCATTCCAAAAAAAAATCACACTTAAAGGCATCTCAAATGTGAAGTTGTAGTAAATAATCGAGTCGAATTCTTTATATAATCACATTCTTTTCCCTCTTCACTTACAACAAAAAATAAAAAAAAGAGATTAAAAGGTTACAATAAAATTTCTATAAAGGACAAAATACCATATATCTTGGCGTCTAATAAATTAAAAAGCATTGTTTATTATCTACCCTATTAATAAGTTACGTTTATGTTAATATCCCGTTTCAAAGCAACATTAGGGCTATATGGGGTCAGCACTAGGGATATCGAACCATGGTCAGTTGGCGAGGACTATACCTGAGCTGTCATCCTCCTCTCCTAATTTCTGCATCACACCGGCGGGAAAACACTTCACTCCAGACGGATTTATCATATATCAAACCCGTTTAACTCCTTTACCGGTTTATTTTCCTTACTATCTAATAAGATGACACCTTCTATTTTGGGAATGTTTTCTTATTTTGATTCAAATGGAAATCCATGGAATACTTGGCTTATCTACGTATTCGAAGTCATTTTACTATTGAATTATAATTGTTATGAATGATTTATTTTTTGTTTACAACTATCAAAATTCGATAAATCGGTGCACGTGCGGCGTACGGCCAAACCGGTTAAGGGGTTAAAGACGTTTCCTCAGCGTAATTGGTTCTCGAACCTTAAGCCCTTTCATTCCGTCGCCTTACCACCAAGCTACCCGGGAACATGTGCCTAATAAGATAATAAGTTAATTCAAACTAAGCATAATTAATATTTATGCATAAATTAATATATAAAAACGTTGATACGTTTACATTTCATTTTTATAATATTATGTGGGGAGTCTATTTATTAATTCTTTTGGCTTTCTGAAACAGCTCGCGCCCCTCTATTTAGTTACTTTTTATTATTTAATAATAAACGCAATGACAAACTTATGTTGAGCTTCGGTAGATACAAAGCTTCTCTTACATATTTGATATTACATAAAATACTCAACAGTAGCAAAAAAATCATTATTGTTTATAAATGAAATTTTGAAAAAAAAAGAGAGAAATTATTTATAAAAAATTCAATATTTTTGATAACATATCTTGAAGTTCCTTTACCTCTTACGTGATGACAAGATAAAACTGTTTTTATTTATCATATTTCATAAGCGCAGTGTCTTTCATAGTGATAAGATAAAATTATGTTTGCATTTATCAAGCATATTAAACTTCCTATTTTTTTTCTCTCTTAAAGAACGATGACAGTTGCGACCATCAAAAAATGTGCGCAATTCCAACATAATGTTTCGTAAGTTGATCAACTTCAAGAAATCAAATAAAAAATATACATGTTGATACAAATTTTCACTAAAAACTGTTGAAATTGAAAGTTTGTTGATGAAAGGATAGATGTAAGATTATTCATATAATGTTTAAAACGGAGGACTCTATTAAAAAAAAAAGCTACTCTTAAAGTTTTTTAAATTGCTACTAATCAATTAATATATTTAGGATTAAGTTATTATATTAACAATGCGAAAAGTTTTATTCGATATACATATTTTATTATTAAAGAAATTATGCTATTAACCGTCCAATCAAATTCGTTTGTCAGTTAAAAAAATATCAAGAAATATCAATGCATATATGTCAAGAAATATCAACATCAATTTAAAAATTTCTAATGAGTTATAGGACATCTAAAAATGAATCAAACGGATTGAAAATAAAGGTTTACCATTTTTTCATCCTAATTCAGCAATTACAAAATAAATGACTACATAGTTTTAGCATAAGTTATCATATTTGTTTTCCTAATTTAGCATATTTATAATCTGATAAAATTAATTAGATTTATTTCTAATCATCATCACTTACAACATCATCATTTACATTAATTATTAATTATTATTATTTACATTAACCATTAACATCATCATCATTTGCATTAATTATTATCATTTACATTAACCATTAACATCATCTTCATTTATATTAATTATTAATTATTATCCTTAACATTAATCGTTAACATCATCATTTCCACTAATTTATTTTCTGTTCAAAAACGAAATAATATGTTTATACAAATGTATTCAATCAGGAGAAACCATTTATGGAAGAATCAGTTAATATCATGGCATCAAATGTTTATTAATAAAAACTAATAGGAAATTCAGAGCAAATGTAAATGAATGAAAAAATATTCTTGAAGAAAATATTACCACAGAAGTAAATGTTAATCGTTACTTCTTAACATGAAACGATTTTTTACATTTTACCAATATGATGTATGATTTGAATAAGGTTTTGAATTCTGATAATCAAAGTGATATGACTTTGAATATTAGTCAGACATTACCGATTCTTGACTATTTGTTATACTACAGGTCTTGGATCTTGTATGTAAGTAACTTAATATTAATAAATATTAATTAGATCTAATTCTTAAATATTTAAACAAACAAAAAGTTAATTTTAATTTCTCAACGTTATACATTCAAAATAACCAAACGAGCTATTCAGCCAAAGCAATACTGGCTTTAAATTATTTGTCTTTGATAAATGGAAAAATGGTTATGTATTTGGACCCTGATTGCTACTATCTTTTACTTAAAAAACATGAACTATATCTAATTTTTCTAAGAGTTAGTTTCAAAAGAGCTTTCCTTTTCTACTTAACTATTCAAAGATTATGATAAATCTTGTGTGACAAATATGAATAAATAAACTTGCAAAAAGTGAAAAGAAATGAAAAATATAACGTTTTAGTGATTTTTTTCTTTTAGGTTTTTTTTATAGATAATTCATTATTTCTGAATTTTTATGCTATTTTATTTCGATATAATAAATCATGTTTCTTTCCAGAAAAAATGGATAAAAGATCAGTAAGTTTTATCCCTTAAATAAATTGTAATCAAAAAGTATTCGATTATATCGATTATCCTTCGATTTATCTTGTATCATTCGATATTTTTATATTAAATCAAATCTCATAAAATCCAAACCAATCCAAAAAGTTCATATTATATAAAAATATTCCAGCAATAAATCTCCTCCGTATAGCCAATAATATATAATGTATATAGCGAAATGACACATTTGAATGAAAAAAGTGGTCACACATTTGAAAATCATTCATAATACATTAGAAGAATTTGGATATTACATCTTAGGATTCAAAGGCATTCATACTAACCTCTATTCCTTGAAATTCAAATCTCGGTATTAAATCGATATTCCGCCGTTTATGTGTGAGTGTACTCATGCTCAAAAACATCAAACCTCAATGTTTTATCAGTTTTATATCGGGTTATGGGGTTAAATAAATTCGGAAGGTAGAGAAGCTGTTATAACTACTCTGCTTCTTTCAATCATTTGTCAAATTCTATCTTCGAAGTCAAGTTGCGTATATCTGTAGTTCTGATAATAGTGTTGCAACTTTGAACAGCAGAGTATGCGTTGCGGAATAGTTGTAATTATAGAATAAATTAGTGAGTTATTAGTGCTTTTGATATAGCCTGAAGATCCCTTTTACAATATAAATGCTGTACGTTGTTTACTTCTAGCCTGTGCATCAAGATGTAAACATCGAAATAAGAGGTCAACTCATGATGAAATGATGTGGGAATTATTTAGAGATTAATTCTTTCAGTAATGAAAAATTGATTAAGGACATTTACTTATGGGCTATCACCTGAGGAAACGAAGGAGTCAAAAGTTCTAGAGCAAGTTCACTTTTGCAAAAAAGTTCTAGAGCAAGTTCGCTTTTGCAAAAAAGTTCTAGAGCTAGTTGAAATACTTGCTGGATGACAAATTTCATAGAAGACTGTGCTATTAATTTACTCCAAAATCTCTTGAAACTGATTCTTATTAGCTGGCAATATCAAAATAAGATACATTTGAAGGCATAAATTTATACAAGCAATTTAAACCTATATAATGGAGAAATACATAGAGTAAAATAAGGAGAAAAATGAAGAGGAGATGAAGGATAAAGTAGATGTATTTCATTCTTCTCCAGCCACAATCTTATGTTGTTCCAGCCACAATCTTATGTTGGGCCGGCGTCCTGGCATAGAGGTAATGAATCCTCGCCGTGATCAAGGCTTCTCGGGTTCGTGTCCCGGTTAGAGCATGGTTGTTTTTTTCTGTGAGGTAACTGAGTGAGCCCCCTATTAAAAGGGGCTGTGCAAATGAATGTGATGTATGAGTAGCTAAGTCGTACCCTTGGACCTAGTTGAGGCTACCTCAAAACAAGAGATGCCCATTTTGACTTAAATTTGCTGATGCGTCAGCGAACTTGTCCATGGCTAGTGCCATTAGAAATAACGAATCTTTTGTTAGTAATGGAATTATCAAACATATACTGGAAAAGAAGAGTCACGATCTCTTTTTGGTAACAAACATATACAGGAAAGAGTCACATTCTCTTTTGGGTAATGGAATTTTCAAACATATACAGGAAAAGAAGAGTCACATTCTCTTTTTAGTAATGGAATTATCAAAAATATATTGGAAAAAAAGCGTCATACTTTCTTATTGGTAATTGAATGATCACTATAAACTTACTTACTTACTTACTTGGACTTACACTGTAAAGTAAAGTAAATGATGAAGAGAAGGTAAAGAATGAAGATGATGTCATGAAAGAAAATGAAACTACTTGGAAGAAAATAAATGAAGGATTGCAGATGTTCATGAAACTTTGTTAAATAATTCTTATATATGTCTTTGCCTGACGATATGAAGATTCACTGAATATAGATTAGATTTTTAAAATTCCTGTGATAATCATATATGTAAGCATGTCATAACACTCAGAAATATATAATTATCGTGGGATGATAATATGGATGGTAAACTTAAAATGTTGTTTAATTTTGGTTTTCTTTAACATAAATTCTGTGTATGTATTTTAATTTGAAATATTTTCATTATTACGTATTTAATTGCGATTGATACATAACAAACATACATAAATTTTTCTGAAATATCACTTGCTTGGTATTAATGAGAGAAATGAGATTTTACAGTTTTTGATTTGTTGGAATAAGATAGATATTTAAATTTTTATGGTTAAGGCTGTTTAAAACGAGTTCTATAATATTTAATATTGGTTAGTCCTCAAATTTTGAATCAGTAGGAAAGAATAGGAAAGAACACGTTTAAATAGCCCTAACCATAAAAATTTAAATATAGAGCTTATTTCAACAAATCAAAAACTACAGAATCTTTCTTAACTGGCACCATAGAGACTTATCAAGAACTATGTTTAAAATTTTAAGAGTAGGGCTATTTAAACGAGTTCTATAATATTTGATATTGGTCAGTCCTCACATTATGAGCCAGGATGATACATAATTAGGCTCCTAAGTTAATGATTTCGCACTCTAAGTTAATGATCCCACTTCTCCAACTCGAGATCGTCTATTTCAGGATTAAACAATGTGCGACGGTCCCTTAAACGGTTTTACTGATGGAAATCGTTAAACTTCTGTGAGTCGTCTGCTTTTAACTTTCCTTTCAGTGTTCTTCCAGATTTTGTTTAAGTGTTCTGTCAACTGTGTCAACGCCTGCTTTCTTGTTCGTGATAAATTTCCAAATCCATCTACATATTTCATCCATATAGGGGAAAAAATGATTGCGAGCTACATTTTTGGACTCAGTTTAAATATGATAGAAAGAAAAATACTCACAATGTTTCTTGAACTGCATCGGGTATCAATTCAACTGGAATTTTTAGAATGAAAGTTTTTAAAAATTTCAAAGCATATTTCGTAGAAAATGTTCTAAAAATGCTTTCTGACTGAAACCCCATTAATTGTACTTTTCGATAGTTTAAAATATTTACATTTATTCGAATGCCGGCTTCCTGGCTTGGGGGTAGCGCATCTTCACCGTTTTTTGGATGCTCCCGGTTCGGGCATGGTTGGGATTCTGTGTAATATCTGTGAGTTGTGCGAATGTACCCCCTTATAAAGAGAAGTTGTGCAAGCGAATGCAATGCATGAAGTAGCTAAGTCGTACTCTTGACCCTAGTTGGCGCTACTAAGCAGCAAGAGGCGCTCAATCAGCTTAAAATCCCTTTAGACCATCAGCGCTCTTGTACTTGGCAAGTGCCATGTACAACAACTTTTGTGCGAATAATTTGTATGCTTTTGTAATGTTTTCTATAGTAAACATTTAAGACATTATTCATTCGTTATTAATTTGTGATTTAAGTTGAGATTTTTCTCTTTATAAGAAGCAAATGAAAGTAGGAAATTAACTACTCGATATTAATTTTTCTTTGCTTTTGAAAGGAGCTCCAAGTATCCTATGGTTAAACACATGCCTTTCAAATTATTCTGAAACATATACGAAAGTTTTTCTTTGCCTGCATTCATTCCAAGTATCATTTTAGGTGTATTAAATTGTTATGTTTAAAATAACATTGCATTTTAAATAAAATTCAAACTTAAAATTTTGAATTTTAATCAACCAAAAATTAACAATCATTAAATCGGTAAATTATTTCCTTATTTTAAAACAGCCAATTTGTTTTCTATTTAACTTAAGAGTTCAAAGCAATTTTCTCATACTAAAAAAGTCTTTATTGGGCCAAAATTAAAGCAAACAAATTCAGATGACCAAAACTTTTTTTAAATGAGTGGAAAAGCTTCGGATATTTTTTTCTAATTGCAAAAATTCCTAATAATGCTTATTTGTGTTAGAAAAAATTCACAGAAAATAAACGATATTTTCTAATTATATCTTATACTAAAAGCAAGAAGTGGGAAAGGAAAAAACTATCAAAAAAAATGTCAAACTGATTCTGCTGCCAACCTTTTAAAGCAATAAAATTAAATATTATAAGGGTTTTAATGTATATTACGACGGTAATTATTATTCTGCTACTTTTAAAGCGTTATAGAGATCATTAAATATTTATTTCTTCTATATAAAAGCAACTAGGTGAACAGCATCCCAGAATATTGAACTATATTTCGAATTAGGTCAAAACTATTTCTTTATAATCCCAGAATTTCAATAATCAGCGTATTGTAAATATTAAATGTGACATCCAAAAAATTAACGCTTTAGCATATTAGAAATTTATTTAACGATGGAAATTCGTAGAAATGTTCGTAATTGGTTATTAGACATGTGATCGAATACAGCTATCAACTCCATGCGCAAATATAATTGGTTTCTATTTTTAATGTGTAACGCTAATGGACTTTTATTATTTCTAGTTATGTTTATCCTTAAAGTTACTTTCTGGACTCCCTTGGGAAATTTGAGTTAATATACCAGAAGTCTACGTCATTCTTATTGCCTCTGGAAGCCAAACACTAAGAAAGTCTCCTAAGTTTATTTTCTTTTATTTCAAGTGCATTTAAAAAAGCTATACCTTTTTGTAAAAATAATTAATTAAGAATAAATACTTTTTTCTATCTTGAAATAAAACTTTTTGAACGTTTCTAACTAAACAAACTTTTCTTGAAGATTTTTTCCAAAGTCTTAGTCATTATGTTTAAAAGGAAATAGAAGAAAAAGATTGACATACAAATAAGGAAAAATCTTTTGATCAACAATTTTAACTATATTATTAACCTCCTTAATGATTAACTAAGTAATAACTAGTAAAGAATTAAGTAATATAAATCGATGAAACAGAAAACGGATGTTTCTCAGGTGGTCATTTGAAATCCTTACTGATCGATTCAAGTAATTACAGTAATCAGGAAACTGATTTCTACTTTAAGACATTTAATTGTAATTAATTTCCAAAGTTTTGTCTTAGCTTAACCCATAACAACTTCATTCTAAAATGTTTTCTTATTTCCTGATCCCATTGTTCTTTTTATATTAAATAAATAAAATTAAACTTTGTAAAAATAATGTGTTATTAGCTCTATGTGCCGAGTGAATGGATAGTAAATCAATCATGTAAACAGATTCTTTTAATGGATTCCAACGATTCTCTTGTCAAGGTCGACTTGAGGTCAACACGAGTGAGAATTCCTATCAAAATTCAAATCATGTCAGATTTTTAAGAATCTCGTGGTATAGAAGACCAAGTTAAAGGATTTCGTCCCTTTTATGCCTTTTTATGCTCTTTACCCTTTTATAGGCTCTTTATGTCTGTTTTTGTGCCGTTCTGCTTTTACATAATGCATGCCTCTCGAAATGGAATAAAACGACTTAAAAATCCAACCTGTCTTCTTCCTGATTTCGGTCACGATTCTGCCATCTACTTCAAATCAAAACTAATATATAGTAAATTAAAATTAATATTTTAGATTTTTTTTAAATTTTTATAAACTGGAATAACAGTTACAAGAAAAATAATCGGAAATATTTATTTTAAAGTCTTATTTTTAATTAATTGTAATTAAAAAATTAATATTTCTTTGAAAAAGTTTTCCTGTATCAAATAAAAAGCCTTATTTTTTATTAATTATTATTTTTTAAATTTTTTAAAATTATTCAAAATTAGATATAAAAGCTATGATTTAATTTATGCTGAAATGAACCACTGTCTAATGTACGATACCTCACAGAACTTCCTCAACTACAATAAATAAACCACCATTGGTTTACCTCTTAAATATGTCTCAAAAGTAAGCAAGATTTTAATTTGCGCCTATCATTCAGTAAAATATTGGCAACCCAATTAAAAATGCCATTTGATAGTTGATAGTTTAATGCTAGTAAAATATAAAGCGTTATACGATAGAACAAGATGTTAAAGCAAGATTTGAATTAAATAAAAAGCACAGCTTAAAATTGTTATATTTTCATTGAATCTTAAAGTACATAGGATAGGTTATGTATGAAATATTATATACTACAAATGGCTTCAATGGCTTTGGTGGCACATATGCACTCTTTTGTTGAAATTTTCCATAAATGTTACCAAATGTCATTGATGTAGCGTTGAATTTCCTCCTTCAACGTTCCCGTGATTGTTGGCGTAGACCTTTGATTTCAAATAGCCTATAAAAAGAAATCCAATGGTGTTAAATCACACAATCTAGGTGGCCAATTCTGAAACTTTCAAACTGTGGCTACCAGATTTTCATTACTATTTTGGAAATATTCAACAATGAAAATATGTTGTTATATTGTGTAACGCTCCATTTTCATTAACCCTAAACCATTAGCTATCAAATGGGTTTTTTAACCGGGCCATAAACACTTTACTGCACAAATGGGAGTAAATTCAAATCCTGAGTTAATTTTAGAACGCCCTTTAGGAGATAATATTTCGATATTGAATTAAAAACAGGATGTTGCATAAATTCCCCCAAAAAAATATTAAGAAGAAATATTGAGGAAATCGGTTAAATTCTATAATAGTTAATCCATGACTTAAGAAACAAGTTCAAGGATTCCAATTACTTCACTTTTTAATCAATGTTATTTTATTCTCTCCTTATAAATTCTCCTTATATGCAGTTATCAAATATTTCAGATGTTATAAGTCAAAATACAACTTTCAATCCTATCAGTTTCACTGAAAATTCGAAAATTCTTCTATCAAAATTCGCATTTCAAATGATATGATAATAATGTTATAAATTTAGATATAGCATGTGGATATCAATACAGTTGGTGCAACCGACGAATATGATTCGATACGAATTGAATCCAAGATTCGATTTCTGGAGGCGAAAATAGCATGAATATATTTAAGTAAATTCTCTCGAGATGTTGCTGAAAGAAATATGGATTATTTTAAGGCCTAGAGAGGAAAATAGAAAAATTCCATTTCAAACCCAGATGACTTCAATAAAATTAAACATTTTGCGTTTCTTTAGATATAAAAACTATTTAAATTTTCTTCAATTGTTCAATGAATTGTCTTTATCCACTTCATTTTAATAGTGATGAAGTGAAAATATATCTATATGCGTGTGTGCTCACGTTCTAGAGGAGAGGCCATTTAACCTCAAAATAATCAAATATGGCATAGATATCCTTTAGAAAGATTTTTTTTGAGATTTTAACCAGAGTTTTAATTAATTAAAAATGAAGTGTGGTTTTGTTGTCTTCTCATAATAATTTCCGAAAATATTATTTCAATGAAATTCAAACATTTTTCGAAGTTTCGTCCAATCTTATCTCATGAATTTCTTCCATTATTGAAAACTAAGGAGGAAAGCTTCAGCTAATTACTAAATTAAATAAGGAATAAAAAAGTGAAATTATATTTCTACTAAAGACAAAGTGAAATTTAAAACAGATTACCCCAACTCTTGGGGTTTTAAAGATACTGTGGAAATCGACTTCATTGGGAAGATAATGTACAAAAAACATGAATATCTATTAAAATAACACGGCTTTATTACCTATCTCAATTTTATGAGGGAATCGCGAACATCAATTTATGCATAAGAAATTTAATAAAAGTTAAGTACAAGCAATAGTCCCAAAAATGAACTGGTAGCCAAAGGCGGCTATTAATAAATAATTTATGACTTTATTTCCATATTTTCTTCAGTACTTTTTGAGAGATAATCACAACATTTCATTATCTCTTCATATTTATTTTGTGGTTCATTTCAATAGTATGATATAGAAAACCCGTCGAGGGATTCATAATATTTATTAATTCACGTGTTAGAAGAAAAAAGTTTATCTTATGGCAGTTTCGAAAATGCAAGCTTATAATACCTTCTCATAATAATATTTTCAATTTTACATAAATTTATTTATGCGTAATTTATATGCAAACTTGATAATCAACTATGAATACAAAAAATCTGACTTTAGTTTAGTTCTATTAACATTCAATTTTGAAGTTACGCATGGATTATTTGGGAGATGACTTCACAATTTTGAAGCTTTATCAGAAGACGAGGGTGACACCTGAGTTGACATCCTGCCTGAGGAAGGATGTCAACTGAGTAGAATGCATTCTTCTGTCATAAAACGGTTCATATCTGATCTGATTTCTTGGAGGTATTGCAAATAGCTATGCATGCTTGAAAAAAAGACGTCTTTAAAGAAACCACCGTGAAGAAACAACGACCAAAAATTCTTAAGGAAAAAAAAACTAACCATTAGTCTAAAATTAAAAATGAGGGAGGTCCTAAATATTCTGCAAATACAAAAATCGGATGTTACATTCAAAATAGATAACAACAAATTTCTCAAAAAATGTTTAGAGATAAATTCTTTCAGATTCCATACTTCAAGTGAAGGAAAGCGATTAAAGCTAAATGGAAGAGGGTTGCCGTTAAAAAGTTTCTGAACAGCTTGTTTTCTGTACTAAAAGGTTGAGAAACCCTAACATGCAAAGCTTTTTTTCGGATAGCATTTAAAAAAAGATTTAACTTTTTATATCTATATAACACTATATAAAAAACACACCCTTGTTTTTGAAAATTGTGTCCTGCCGACTTCAAGCCATTCGTTTTTGTTTTATTCTAATTTCTGGTCAGTACTGCTCCGAAACAAACACGTTTTTCTAACTGAACCTCTTCGTCTCTTTTGAAAGGTCGAGCGATGACTTTTTGCCATCATTTCAATTGCAAGTGGAATATTCAGATCAACGAAAAGTAGAGCTGAAAAAATCTTATTCCCATAACCTTAGCAGTTTGTTGACCGGCTTTCAATTATTCTGAAAATTTTATGTAATTAAACAGTTTTTGCAGCAAAATGTTTGTTTTAGGATGTGAAATTAATATCCTTTCCCGCTTTAATAGCACTTGTTCTCATTAATGTTAATCTGGGAGACGTGATCTATTTGTTGTGAACTTTTTGGCTAGTTGATTGATTGGAATAGTCTAAATATGTGTCAGAGAAACACGATTTGACAAATTTCTGTGGGAAGAAACTAATTTTAAAGCGATTTGTTGTTGTTTTCAGAGATAAGTCCATGGCTGATTTTTAAAAAATTCACATTCATGATTCGATACATCTTTTTAAAAATTCATTCATCACTAATGCTCGGTACAATGGTCATCAATCGGCTTATTTGTTGAAATTCCTGCTGTTCTAATTAATAAGGATGCAATTTATCAAAAAATAATTAAAAAATTAGTTTGTAAATAATGATACAAACAAGAAATATAGATGTTGAGTATACTGTTACCAAAAGCGTTTCAAATTTAGTCTAAAGTTTAAGACCTGTTTCCTGTCAGATTATGCTAATTATATAGTATTTCAAGTCTATGTTTCATTTCAAGAATGCGTTTTAAGAGTTGATTAATATAAATAAAACATTTATTTAAGATTTCTCTTTAAAATACACTCATGTCCATAAATTAAGGATAATTCAGAGTCACGCGGAAATAGAACTCTGGAATACATATATCACACATAAAATGACTACACACATCTACAAAAATCATATGCAAATTTCAGGGAGTCACCAGAGGACACCAATAGTATGTTACGATGGAAAGAGAGTAAGAGAGTGATGTACAGGGTGGCCATAAGTAAACTGACAGTGCTCACAGTGTTCTGTAGCGTGATCTATTTGCGTGAATGACGACACATTTTGTAGAAAGATTAAACAAGACGGGAAACGAAGGATTCCGCAAAAAAAGTTCCAAAAGTCCCCGCTAGAGGAATATGTGGCGCTATGTAATAGAAAATAGAGTGCTAACAAATACAGATCAATACAGAAATATAATTACCTTTTATTTTGCACATTTGCTGATTTAGTTCAAGTGCAATATAGCAATACTTTTTAAAAAGCGAAAAATTTATATTAACACCGATAAAGTCTTTATCTGCAATTTCACTTAGTGGGTAACAGAGAACGCGGAGCAAAAGAAAAAGCTATTTATTCAAATTTCACGTTACATCCATTGGCACAGTGAAAGCTGCTTGGGCTTTAAAAGGCAATGTGTTACTTTTCGAAACAATCGGATTGACATTTCACGCGAAATGTCTCCTTCTTTAGTCGAGCGTGCGTTATTGGTCAAATTCTTTTAACTCAACCAGTGCAACGTGACAGCCTTTCTTCTTGCTTTTAGAAAGCACAAAAAATGCGTAAAGGTAACGGTCTTTTGTCAGTTAATGGGCTAAAAGCAATGGTTTCGAAGTTTGAGAAAATAGGTTTTCTAAAAGTTCAGTCAGGCAGAGGATGAAAACCTATACCTCAGTATACAATCGAAGCAGTTGACAGAGGATAAGACAATATTGCTGCCACTTCTGGAGCTCGGAATATGGATATGTCTTACAGTACGGTATGACAAATCTTACGAATTATCCACTTCTATCTGTACAAAATCAGTCGTGTGCAAGAGTTACGTCACACTGACCACGATAAGCGATTGACTTTTGCTCTCACTTTTCTTGCCAGAATGGAGGTGGATGATGCTTGGCCGTGGAAAACCTTATGGGGGGACGAGGCCCACTTTTACCTGAATGGAACTGTGAATACCCAGAACTGCCGAATTCGGGATGACACATCATCACATGCAGTCATAGAAATTCCCTTACATTAGTCAAAGGTAACTGTTTGGTGTGGGTTCACAGCGGAATTTATCATAGGTTTATTCTTCCATCAGAACATTACCCCGACAGGACCGGTAACCTGTTCTGTTACCGGAGAGAAATATTGCCACATGTTGAACAGCTTTGTCATTCCGGCATTTAAGCAAAGACAATGCCTGGGGGAAATCATTGTCATGCAAGATGTAGCCCCTCCACACGTTCCTTTACAGATACAACAGCTGCAACGACAGAAATTCACAACAGAAAGAGTCATTAGCCGCTGCTTTCCAACTGCATGGTCACCTCGGTCCCCTGATCTTACTCCATGCAACTTCTGGATATGAGGTTACCTTTAGTCCAAGGTCTATCAAGGAGTTGTCCAGGACCTGGCTAAGTTGAAGGATGGCATGTGACGGACTATACATGAGATTCCAGCAGACATGTTACTTTCTGCTGTTGTGAATACTGTGCACAGAATGCAATATGTGGTCCATAAACACGGCAACCACATTGAACATGATTTGAATATGCAAAATAAAAGGTAATTTTATTTTCATATTAATTTGCATTTGTTAACACTCTATTTTTTATTACACAGCGGCACATATATCCCCAGCGGTGACTTTTAGAACTAACTTTTTTCGCGGAATCCTTCGTCCTCCGTCTTGTTTATTCGTCCTACAAAATGTGGCGTCATTCTCGCAAATATATCGTGCTACAGAACACTGTGAACACTGTCAGTTTAATTATGGCCACCCTGTATAAGGAATACAGGCAAAGAAGTAAAAGTATTCATAAGCTCTTTATAAGCTTTTCAGTGCAATAACCGCAAAGTTATGACACAAAGCACGCATTTGGATGATTTTTTACGCGGTAGAATTATCGGCCATCTGGAATGTGGGCGTCCTAAATGGAAGTATCCGAGGAAATTTTAATCTCCCAGAGTGTCATCTCCAGGCTTTGAAAACAATTCCAAGATGATGATAATGTGAGTAGACGTTACAGCACAGGTCGCCTCCGAGTTACAACGCCGAATGGGAACGGTATTTGGCAGTTACTGCCAGAAGATTTCGCTTTTTCAAATAAATATATTATTTTTTTAATTATATTTTTTAAATTTCTTAGATTATCATTTTTTTAATTTTCATTACATAGAAAATTTTATTATTAAATGCATTTTCAAAATATATTTACAACGAATTGGGCTTTAATTTGTAATTTTGTTGAAACGTTAATTTTCTGGATATATGGTACTGAATTTTCATTAGAATTTCGTCTTTTTCTGAAAAACAATTGATTTCGAAATAGTTAAAAGAAATCGGTAGTTAAAATTGATGCTCAGTTTCGTTTTAATACATAATAAGAACTTTTATCAAAATTTTATGCAGTTTCCTCAACAATTAGGATGCTTGCAGAATTTAAATAAATTTAAATCTCAAAATATCATCGTTATGAGAGAAGTCATGAAAAATATATTTAAATATAATTATTTATTTAGGTATGTATAATCAGACATATATCTCATCCGTATTCTTAACTATTAACTTGTTTAATAGCTATAGATGTTTAATGCTTATATATATATAT
>JAOUZG010047184.1:1673346-1706788 GCA_026289955.1 Argiope argentata
TGTGTGTGTGTGTGTGTGTGTGTGTGTGTGTGTGTGTGTGTGTGTGTAATGATATCTCTTAATCAAATTTAAATCCTAACTAATTTCTTAATTTTTATCTTAATTTAGCCCATATTAGCTTCATTCTAAAATATCTTATTTCCTGATCCAATTCCCATTCTTTACTTAGTTAACGCACTATGTAAAAGTGCTGGTCTCTGCATTTTCTGATACTCCTAGTGAAGAGATGAACACCGTTAATGTTTACAAAATTCTTTCAAAGATAGCTAAGATTCCCTTTATTATTATAGTATATTGTTTATAGTGACGCGTGTCAAAGAAATCCTTATCAGAATCTCATAGTAAAATCACTGATGGGGAAAATGTTGATCGCTTCTATTCTTGTGCTGCGAAGTAGACAAACGTTTTCTTATCACTTATCCTTTGTACTTAAATTATGCCTTCAGTGGTGAAACAAATCGGTTTCAAAATTCAAGAAGTTATTTTATATATAAATATGCAATCTATATAAACGTATGTTTCCTTTATACATACTGCAATAGTTTTTGATTTTGACATCTATAATGTAATGAAATAAGCCGAAATACATCAAAATATTTCATAGTACAGTGTTAAAATTTAAATGATGATGAAAGAACGGGTGCCACACTCAAGTTACAGATGGTTCGAAGAAAAAAAATGTTTATATGGTTTGTTTCCCGATATTTATTTTCTTTCTAATTGTTTTGCCGTGCATCTTCTTAATTTTAATCTTCGTGCAGATTTCAAAGAATGTTTAAAAGGTTAGAATATCTTAAGTAAACACGAAGAAAACAAACTGTCAGACTATGGCAAAACCAACTGACGAAAATTGCCTTCCACAAAGGATTATGGGACTTGGTTTCAACTAAAACAGTACCAAAGGCTGTATTTTCAGTTTCACAGAAATGCTATACAATAAAATTATGAAAAATCCGATTATTTTCCTTTACTTATGCTTGTGTTGCGTTTCCACTTATTAGCATCCTCCTTATAAATAAGATGTTTTTATTAAATCACAGAAATATCATTGTTTAAATCTCTTCCTTTGGGAAACGCAGAAATTACCATACAATTTGGTGAATGCCGCTGTCTAAGGGCTGAATATTAAAAAAAAAACACCTTTTTTGAAAGTTTTGCATATAAATAGTGAATTCAAAACAATCAGGGATTATATATAAATAAAAATAAAATGCACTGTAGATTGAAGCTGAAAAGAAATTTATTTGACATAATTTATCATATCGGAGCTTGGTATTAATTTTTCGTGAAAAGTGGCAAATATCATTAAGCTACTGCGAAATATCAATCGAAGCTGTAGCATCTTAAGAAGATGACCCACATTTATTCCTGTGAATTTGCGAACATATAAATAAATGACAAATGTGTTTTCTTCAGTTAGATTGTATCTTCACAATATGAATGATATACGGTTTTTTTTCCTCCTTTCTTTTCTTATTTCCCCTCCCTTTTCTTAATCTTTTTCCCTTCTTTTTTTTTCTTCTTTATTCTTGTTCGTTAATTTACATCTTTTATCTTTGGTATTAGGAAATTTCTGAGAGACTGAATAAATTTAATGAATGAATTGATGAAGTAGAATTTACCCGGTATTTTAAAAACACACACAAAATAATTGGAGAATTCCATCAATTCTTTTATGATTTAAATGTTTCGAAATATCTGTAATGAATTTTTGAAATTATTTGATTTCCTGTGATCTTACTGTGCATGTGTCAGTACAGAAAATCACACGCTATTTCAGGTTTATCAAAAATAAGTGCCTTTTGCGGTTTCAATTTCTTTATTCATTTATCAATCTCCTGGAAACTAAATTACTAGAACTAACCTCATTTTTTGTTTTATTTTAGACATTTAAATATATTCTTAATTGAGATTTGACCGAATCGATCAATTCTTTAGTACGAGCCGTATTCATTTCGAATGCAAGACATCGAATGTAATAATTGTTCTCAAGAATTCTTAGATATCGATTTTAAAAAGCATTGTATTATAGCACTGTTCATTACAAATTAAGAATACTATTTTACTCGGTTAGATTACTATTCCGTTTTGAAACTACGTGAGGGCTATCTTTGGTTGGACTTAATAAGTGCTTAAACATGATGAGATAATGAGGATGACCCTATAGTCGGTGTGTCTAGGGGAGAATTGTTCCAAGACTATAATATTCTTTGAATTAACAAGTATTTTATATATGTTTTGTTTTTTAATTTTTCTAAGAAATGCACAAAGCACTGAATTTATAAGTATGTGAAATATATTAAATGTGCAATGTCAATTTAATATCCAAGCCTATTACACATTTTTGCAGAAAGAAAAAAATTATATTTTATCCGAGAATTAGAAAAAGATATGTTAAATTATGTGCTCAATAATATTAATTATATGCTTATGTCCTAATGTAAATTAATATTATTTAGCAATCATATATTAAATTCATTATATAAAAATTTTCCCGAGTTGAAAAACGATTTCAAACTCTTCATTCTGAGTTTATAAGTAATCAATCAACCGTGTAAATCGAGAGTGTACTGTAATTGGTTTTAAATTAGGGCTAATGAGGAAGTGAACAAAAGCAATTCTAAGCGCAAGTGTCCCTTTCATGTTTTATTGGAAATCTTTCCTCCTAACTTCATTTACCTCTCACAGGTTTTGTTCCACTTCAACACATCGGGACTGTGATGTGTTTTGAAGTTTATTAACTATGACTCAGCAAAAGGAAAGTTACTTCAAATGTTTTATAATATGACTTCAAAATAAAAATGATGTATCCATGTAATAAAATACGGTTGCTGACATAAAATGTGACAGATTAGATTCGCTATTTCTCCTAAAACTTTATCTATCAGTTCCGTTCTGAATTTCCTTCTGGAAAGTAAAGTATGAATTTAAAAAGATATTTAAGCTAGAAAGAGAAAAACGATGAGATATTTTTAGCTTCTAAATATTTATTTCATTAAAATATAAGTAAATATTTGCCAATTTTTAAATATCTACAGCCAAACAACAATTCAATGCAACAAAATATCATTTTTTTCTAAAACATAAAAATTGATCTTATGTAAATTATTAAAAACTTACAATGGAAGGATAAGAAAATTAATTTCGGATGCGATGTGGTATATTAGTAGACTATCTTAATGTTGTACATTCTTTAAAATATTAAAGAAGAATAGACAGCATAATAATTGATTTTCAGCGTAGCTTATATACCACTAAGTTGTAACTGTTAGTATACAGCGAAGAAACATTATTAATAAAGCATTCTTTATCCAACCTAGTGTTCAAAATTAGATCCTGTGTAGCTTTAATAAACACTTTTAAATAAAATTGACATTTTCAAATATTTTATTAATGTATTAATAATTCTTGCCCATAAAATATTAGATTATTTATGTGATATTTGAGTCGTATTTTACAATTTAATTTTTAAACTGAATAATAATCTTAAATACAACTTTAATGGTGATAAATAAAAGCTATAATCACTCTCTCTTGAAGAAAACTCGTATTGTTTTTTTATTTGTAAATTTTAGAATTTTTTTTTCTGCATTTTTTAATTTTTAATTGTATACGAGAACTAGAATTATAATAATAATCAAAATATCGAAACGTAAAAGTATTTCGGCATCTTATTCCAATAATAAATGTCGATTGTGTTTGTAGACAGAAGCACCATTTTCTTTCTTTCTTTTTTTTTTTCTTTCAATGAATACTGTGAAGCAAACTTCAAATTTTTCACCACCTGCCAATGTAGTCAATAGACTAACAGCTGCTCTGTGTTGCATGTGTGGTTCCATCCGGTTCCGTAGAGTTAGAACAAAATTTAATAACTGTCAGGCCAGTAATTTTAAAAGTGTAAATGTCTTATATCGAATATAATATTTTTGGTCAGTTTTTATCATTAATAAAATTGCTTTTCAAATATTTAATAAGTTAAGAATTGAACTTGAACTATAATTCATTTATCAAATGAATGAATAGTTATTTCATGGATAAGAGTCAAGATATTTTAATGCCATTGGCTAGAGGGGAAATTTTATAGCTCATAAGTTAAGCCTAAAACGTGAGGGATATTTTCGAGAATTAGCTGGTTAATACATTTTAATATTTTTGGGGGGATTTTTCTAAAGATATACTAGAAATAATATGCAAGTTATACTTCAAATTGAATTTTCCAAGCTATGACCTTCTCTTATTGCCGTATTATATTGAATATTATTTATTATTTACTTCCTAAAATTTAAACTTTTGATGTAAAAGAGAAAAAAAAACATCTTCAAATAATTTCAGGGGGAAAAAGACATTAAAAAACGAATGTTTGTATTTTCAATTTATAATTTTTTATTATTTATAATCATTTCGTTTTAATTTATTATTTTATTCAGTAATATAACATAGATAACATTTCAGAATATGATATTATCAGGTGAGAAAATGATGTTGTTTTGGTTATGAGGTTTTGTGATATCTAAATCTGTTAACAGTCATTTAGCAGACGTTTCCTTTTCAGACATTTTATAACTGCTACTATTTTTATTATAAATTAAATATTATTAAAAGTTAAAAGCAAACGATTTTTTCTTTGATAAACATATTTTATTAATTTTATTTAAAACATTCATTTTTAATTTTCTAGCAGGCAAAACAAAGTGTTGATGTTCAGAAAATTTTGAGATGAAGGTCAAAAGAACTGCTTTTCTAAAAATTACAGATTGTACAATTATATAGTCTCAAGGATCATTTCAAATCAATTTAAAACGTATTTTCGAAAGAAAAAGATTGCTTTAAGGTAAAAGTTTTGGTGCTCGACCGATTTTGGGATTAAAAAAAAATCAGTTTTTTTAAATATCGATGCACGCGAAATCTGATAGTCACGTGATTGTTTCAAACCAATTAAAACTGCTTAATTATTTAAATCAATTCAGATAAACGATGACTTAAAAAATAATAATGCTCTCACGTGATAACTTAAAATTAGCGATAGCAGATTCCCCCCTTTTTTTAAAAAAAAAATTTTAATTTCAGTAATCAAATTTCGAATAATAATTAATGAAACTAAAATAACAACAAATAACAATCATTCAGAAACAAATAAACTTTACAAAACAGAATGGCGAAATATTCAATACCGAGCAATTCCGAATGAGAATTTCATTATTCGTTCAGGTATGTCAACCATCTAAAATTAAAATGAATTTTGAATCTAGGAAGTTGTTGGAATATTTCATTAATACATCCAAAAGCAGAAATTAGATCTACGAACAGTTTGCGCAAAATCCAATATAAACACAAATGTCTTTAAAAAAAGTCGCAGAATATTTATTTCCAATTGAATGAAATTTAATTTAAGTTGCTTTTTTTTCTTTAAATGGGCAGGAAATAACATATAAGATTTTCCATTTAAAAACGGATGCTGTTTTTAATTTGCAGGTTTCTTATTTAGTGCAGTATGCAAAGGAATGCGAGTTCATATTGCAAAATTCAGTCGATAAGAATGTAGTTCTGCTAAATTGTAGAAAATAGTAAAATGGATTTCAAAAGATTATTTTTTCGATTAATATCTCAAATTTAGGCTAAACACTGGTGTGTATATTGCTAATTTATTTTGTCGCTTCATGCAATAGCTTTGAAAAAAATACAGACATTAAAAAATGCAAAAAAAAGTTCTCTATTCGAAAATAATTAAAAGAAAAACATCCACACTCTTTAAAAAAAGTTGAATCATGGAAATGAACTTAAACTGGCTGAAATCGTTTAATTTGATTTTCCTTCAGAGGTTTTGTTACTTTTCTTTCTGTTTTTCTTATGACGCCCAGATGCTCTCAGGCATCGCTTTCCTGGTCTTCAAAGTTCTTCTTTCCTGTATTTAGATTGAAAAAATAACAGTTTTTGTGGTTATCAGCTTGCTATTTTCCCTTTAATACTTTCAGTGTAATTTTCTTCGACGAAGAAAACAAGTAGGATATATTTAAATAAGTGTTTGCTTTTTCCTTCCTTTTATCCTGGTGAATTCTCCAAACATAACGATTATGGATAGTTATTTTGCTCTCAAGAAGCATAGAATTCGCCTAATATTTAGTTCACGCACAACATTTGTATTTATTATTTTAGAATAGAACTTGTTTTATTTGTTATAATTCCAAAAAAAATGATAAATGGAAGTTTGTAGCGCGACTTACTGCTTTTAATTTTTTCTGGAGAAAAATAAGCCACATTTTTTGTTCAAAATCATATCTTCTTCATTATCGATTTTCACTTCCTGGGGGAATGACAACTGAATTTTTTCTACAGTGGATTTCAACTCACGATTCATTATGAAACTTAATATACATACAATTTTCTTAGTAGAGAAATATAAAACATAGTTTCCGTGAAAGAATTTCAACAATTAATTAGTTAGCATTTTTTTATACATATATATGGATTTTGAACTAGGTTAAGACTATATTAAAATCAATTTATAAGAATGTCTTTCTTTTTTTCTCCAAAAGGATTCTAATCTCAGAATTTTAAAGTATTCAGTTAACTCTTGAACTTCGTCAGATATGCTAGAGAGACTATGAGATTAAACCCATCAACTTCTGCAAATCAAAAGGAGAAAATGATTTCTTGATTTCTTTGCTGTAACTTGTACAAAGAACATGTTATTACTACTACATATTATTTATTAGAAAGAAAACTTAACACTGAGCTGTTATACTACAGCGTAGTGTTAAGATAGTGTGCAGATAAGTGTTTCTTGACTTTCACAAGTATACTTGTCAAATAATGCTAGTCCCAACGTTCATTGATTTTACTGGCAATTTTTAATAAGTTTGGAAAAGCAAGAAATGGTTTTGCATTAATTTGAAAATTACTTTGTATGACTAGTGAAAATTTTGAAAAAATACTTTAAAAACTTATTATTATTATTATTATTTTTTTGCATGTTTATAAACCACCTAACAGTGTTTGTCTAAATAAAAGTTTTTTTTTCTTTTCAAAAACAGGCGTAATTCCATTACAACACAATTCGCTACAAATTCATCAAATAATATATGCATTCTTGGAATTCAGCGAAATTTTTATATCATTTTTATTAAGAAACTACAAGAAATATAATATAAAAGATTGTGAAACTTAGATGTACCACTTTTTGTAATAATAACATGAAAGAAGTGAAGAGAACTCAATATAGGACAAAACCATATTTATAATAAAAATGGAAATTAACTTTTTAGAAAGCAAGACCAAGCATTTAGAGGGTTTAAAAACTAGACTGAACCTATAAAATGTTAAGTTTCTTTTTACTGAATTTGTTATTCAACTGAAGAGAAATGATGTACAAAAGTTCTCTGGGTGAGACCTTCATGTTTTTTGTATGTCTTCCACGGTCTATAAAAGCTGGTTCTTCTCTGATGTGTCCCACTTAGTAAAAAAGGAAACGAATTTCTCCAGTAGATCAGTAAAAATACTGTGAAGAAAAAAAAATGCCAGAAGATCCGATGCGTTTCGGCTTCACAGAATGAACTTAATACATAAATCTTCGATGAGTTCTTCATGCATATAACACTTAGGTTACTTGGTTTACAAACATTTGATTAACATATGTTTGTAATAAAAATATGAAAATATGTAGCTGAATGACAATAATAATATATAGATTTCTTTATGAGCCTAAAAATATTTTATTTTAATTTAAACTAAATAATTAGCTGGCTCTCTGCTTTCTTTTGATTCTTTGACCCTACTTGAAAAAACGCTGTCGTTTTGTCGAGCTTGTGAATAAGTTGCCCCAGATTTATCACGGTTTTGGATAAAATTCTTTAGATTTTTCGAGGTTTTGAATAAAATATTTCTGATTGGATACATATTTTTAATTCCAAAAGAAATATTAATATTAAAATTAATAAAAAATAATTAGATTATTTTGCAGTATTAGAAGATGGTCAATCAATTTTATATAATACTAAATAACAATAAATATCTTATGTATTGTTATATAGCCATGAAGCCGTGTTTTTTTTTCTGTTTATTAAGTGATTTTTATTTTAGTCTTATTGCAAAAACCTACTTTGAACTTTTATATGAGTTTTTAAACTGGAGCAACAATATTTTTTCAAATTTTATTTTCCCACACTTTTATTTTAATTAAGCAAATATTTGGCACGGTTAGACAAGAATGGCTTTTGCTCTGAATGTTCTTTGGAGAAAATGAATGCTGTATTAAAATTTACTGACTATAATGTAATAGTCCTAATAATGATTTAGTGACTTATGAGCTTGAAAAATACACACATGTATTTTTATGCTTATTTCATTTTTTAATTAATCATGATTGTTGCACTGAAATGTATATCAGATGTTGCCCATTAATTACTTTAAACTTATATCCGAAAAAAAGATAATTTCATATCGATAAAATAACGAATGACAAAAATGATAATATATAACTACACGACAATAACATAAAAATTTGCTGACTGAGTTTGATTATCTGTAATCACTATTCAAAATATTCTTGCATCAAAAAGTGAAGCAAACATAATTCTTGGCTAATTAGATAATAAAGTAAATAAATTATGTATCATTTTATAATACAAAAAAAAGGATTCTGCACAAGGTTTTGAGTTGCTTTGTCAATATTGATATTTTCCTCTGCTAATGTGAAAAAAGCATTGCGAAAAGTCTTAGTCAAAAAGATTAACTTCGAGGTACGGAAAAACAAGTCAAGGCCTTTGTCTGAAGAAAAGATTCCACCCACTTTCACTCTCTTTCTAGAAGCGAAGGAAGTTATTAACACTTGTGCTACTTGTCCAAAGCACTTTGTTAATTTCATTAATTTTATCCGAATCACTTTCACCTAATTGGTCCAACCCTTGATCTCGAAACCGATTCCCGGTAGAAAGGAAAGTGTTTGTCACAAAAACTTAACCTAGTTCTGGTAACTTTATAGGATACCCGTGGGGTTAGCGTCAGTCTTGAAAACCCTTTCTCTTGCAATTTCTCTGGTTTGTCGTTTTCCTCCAGGCATTGCCCATAACCCAAATCTACAGCGAGGAACAGTTTCTCTTGCATCAACCTGTTAGTATCACTTGTTTGCAGTCAGCAAGAAACGTGCCCGAACTGTTAATCCGATGAAGATAGCCGATTTCAACTTCTCTTGTCATAATTCAAAGCAACCTTGAGTTGTTGTTAAAGTGTGACAAAAAAATAACAGAAAAACCAAAGTTGCTCTGTAGATCTAGTCACTTTCAGATAGCAGACCAAACAAAGGAAACATCAAAACCTCGCAACAAAGGCGAGACCGCATCAAAACTATTCGGCAAGGCTAAGTTATGCTGTTTTTCAACTAAAACACGCTCGCTTGAATTTTATGAAACAACATTCGAAAAAGCAAAACTGTTTTGGTATCCAGACGGTTTTCAAATTGCAAACTGAGAAAAGCAAGCCAAGGCGTTCTTTTTAAACGGACTCTAAATTGAAGCAAAAGCAAAATTAGCCTTCGTGTACTTTAGAACATCTATCTGAATTTTTATTAATGTTTTATAAATGGGCTGCAATAAAACTCCACCGGACTTGGGATATATTTTTACTCATTTGGTAAAATGAAAAGAGGTTGAGTTCCTATGCGAAAACAAACAGCATTCAAAAATAAAAACCTTAGAAAGATATATGTTCAATGTATTTTTATAAGGTTAAATAGAAGTCTTCAATTTGTTAATGAATCTTTCAAGGCTTCATGCGTATTAGCATTTAGCAGAAAGAAATTGATCATGAGAGAATTTGAAAAGTTCATGGTTTCGAAACTCATTCAAGAGAAAAAAAGAAAGGTAATGGACTCAATAACTTTAAAAAACAACAACAAATAACTTTATTTTTTTTTAGAGTATGTGTTGCAAAACAAGATATGTTGGCTTTTATATGGTTATCTTTAAAGCAATTTAGTCGAGTAGTTGTGAATATATGATTATACGCTTCAATAACAGAGACTTAAAAGAATAAAAAAAATTGAGAATTAAATTTATTTCTACGTGTTCAATGTTAAATTTATACTCAAAAGTCCGATTAACAGTGTTTTTTCCGGATAGTCCAGGAAAAATAAATGCCATTATCATACAAAATTATTGAGATTTTATTATTTGAAACCACTTGAAAATATATCAGTTGCCTTTTTTTTCTTCTCATATACGAAGTCTGCAAAGAAAAGGCAGTGTAATCGCCTAAAATTCGAACTAGAGATTTTAACGAATCTTCATGCCTCAGAACCCTCCCCCCCTACCGATGGCAAAAAAAATGGAATTTTACATGTATGTCTATGATCGCGATAGCTCAAAAATGGTTTGAGTTAGACGGGTGAAATTTGGTAAATGGTCAGTATACCAAATTAGTAGATTTCTTTCAAATTTTGAGCGAAGGCCATTGAAAGAAAATTTGTCTGCCCAGCTATATTCATAAATTCATCCAAAATGCAATATAAGTTAACACGATATCTAAAAAAAGGTAAGGAACTGGATAGATAAAATTTAGTAAACATATTTAACATCTAAAGGGAAGATGCCTATCTAATTCGAAATGTAATTTGTCAAAGGGCCAACATTCTTCTTCTTGTGTACAGCCGACCACCCCGCCACCATTGAACATCACAGTATCGACGGGATTTGTTGTGGCCGACTGTGGACTGTAGCAACGTCCATCCTTACAATGACCGAATCTGTCAAACTGATATTCTCTTCCAGATAATTGGCACCAAAGTGGTCAAATACTGACCACCTCCTCCTCTACAAACTTTCAAACAGTTGGTAAAAAACTGACAATTTTAGACATCATGTCCTTCAGAGCCCTGAAATAACTTGGTAACATCAGTACTGAACTCAAAGTCAAAGGGCCGACCATCTATACATATATATTTTCACAAGTATCTAAACGCGATAACTTAAAAATGCAATGAGTTAAATATATGAAGTTTATTTGAAGTTTAATTGCGGTACAGTTGGAATTTTGTATCAAGTTTTGGTTGAAATTAGTTGAAGAAAAAGCATCCGAAACACACATTCAGATCACTGATGCTTGTGTATTAACTGCAACTCGGCGATTAATTGTAAAAAAATCGCCAACGATCACACGTTAATACCTTTTGTAACTATTGTTCGCTAATGGTCACATAATTCATAGGCCATAAGTGAATATATTAGAGAGTATATGAGAAAATTTTGGATAGACCACTCCCGCTACTTTATTTTTGTAACTAATATTTCGCTTCGAAAATAATTTGCAAGAAGAGGAATTACCCGGAATGTGATAATTATCCGTTAATTGGCATCCCTGCTGATTTCATTCAAGTTGGTTCGGTTTTCTCAAATATCCCAGGAAAGCTCAGTTTTCGAATAACCAAATAGCAAACAGGCATGGAAGAAATTTTTAAGTTTGAATCTTTATCATACGATACGGGCCATGGTGTCCTGCTGGTAAAATATCGGTTTCAAGGCTGGAGGGTTTCAGGTTCGAGACCCGATTCCACCAAAGAATCACCATATAAGCGGGACTGGAGCATGCTAAGTCTGTCGGTACCAAAGTCCTTTCCATGGTTTCTGTAGAAGCTTGGAGAAGGGTGTCGGCTCAGGTATCATCCTAGTTGTCTGACCATGGTTCAGAGTTACTAGATCCCTTCCAGAAAAGCTATAGAACTGCTTTAAATTGAGACATTAATGTAATCAAGCTAAACTTATCGTATGGTACAAACTTGAAATAATTCTTTGATGTCCAAAACTGAGAACAGAAAGTGCGAACTAGAGTTCCTATTTATAAGATTCATCATAACGATTACATTTTTCTACTGAAAAAGATTATAATTGATGTGGAAGAAAAAGTCTCAGAAACGATTGTTTTGAGAGACAGAAAGTAGCTAGCTACTAATTCTTTGAATGAATCGTCTAGAAAAGTCGATGATGTTGCGAGAACACCTTTTTCATATAAAAGTATTTAAAGATAGGTATTGCTTTACCAGCAGAAGATGCCACACTTTTATTTATTATTGCGAGACCTTTTCTCATAAATCGACCAGATACAACTTTAAGAAAAAATATTGGAATCAATGCACAACTACAAAAAAAATATATTCAAATAGGCTATTATTGTTACAAAATTGATCACGAGAAAGTGTTAGTATGGACCTACACAAATTAAAAAGAATTTCGAAAAGGTTCCAAAATTTCTAAATTATTAGAAACTTTATTATATTAATTTTTCTGTAGAATATAAAGCCTGGAATTAATCAAAATTCAAAAAACATGTTAAATATAGAAATAGATTTTGATTTTTAATTATTGTAGGAAAATCGTCAAGAATAAAGAGAAATCTAATACTTTTTTTTTCTTATTTAAGATTTTCACTTCTTTTAAGGTGCAATTTAACATTCATTTGAGCAAGTTAGTGCAACAATAATTATGTATCATAAAATGAAAATTACTTGGAAACTGTAATAGTAGTTTACCATTAAGAATATGTTACTATTAAAGCTTGGAAATTGTGGAGGGAAGCCATAGAACAGACTCTCCGAACGCCCCGAAGGCACACGGATTAACCATAGAAACTGAATTACCGGACCGCCATAACAGCAATTAGCGGGAACTGTGGTTGAGTCCTAATGGCCATCACCGGCCACGGTACAACCCACCCCGAAGGACGTACGTCCCGTCATATTAGTGTACCCATCGGATTGGCGAGATCCAACCACTATACCGAAAACTTCTCATCCCCAAATATGGTATGCCTCCCGGGGGGTAAATTGAGGAGGGAAGTTCGTCTTGATCATCTGACAGCGTTTGAGATTTAAAGGTTCTTCCCAAAATAAACTGAGTAGCTTCAAAAGGGAACTTTTAGTAGCAATTCGACTAAATTAGAAAAATTATCTTCGAGAGGAGATTTAAATGCCATTGTATATAAATTGTTGCTATAGACTGTTCGAATAATACTTATAATTCGACCTATGCTTAAAATTGTGCTATTTCAGTATTTAGCACAATTTTAAGAAATTAATACAACAGCATATGTAGAAAATTAAAGATTGAGTAAGACTCTTGATTTCAATATTTGGAAGTGGTTCATATGACCAAACAATCTTAGATCTGGTTAGAAACTTTTGACTCTTTTGTTTAAAACAACGCAGAAATTACAAGTCGTTTATTTTATGCAGTTTAGCAGATGCTGCTATTAAAGTGCTTTTATAAAATTCACTGCAAATTCTGTGACAAATATAAAATCCGCTTTGTTCAAAAGTATTTTGATTTACTTACAAGCGTTATATATTAACAAAGATTATAAATAATCCTCTATATTATACAGAAAAAAATTAATTGCCTCCGGTTGACGACAAATTTGTATCTGGCATGGCATTAAAATCAATTAAAATCATTTTTTATTCATGGTAAGTGGTTTAGGTTTATTGGCCTAAGGGCCATATTTGGCTATATTTTATATAATGTTTATCTATACATTTTTCACTCAAATATTCAAATCAAGTTAAATTAAATTAATCAGATAAAAAGTAACAGAAATTTAAACAGTGTAGAGAGATTTCGAACAAAGTATTTGTCATGAATATTTTATTCAAGTCATCTGTTATGATAATTCAAAAATTTCACCTTGCTTTATTTTCAAATTTGTCAGTATACTTCCAAAAAGGAACCTGATTAAAAGAAACTTGTTTCTTGTAAGAAATTTTATATTTCTGACTGAAAGAAAACTAATGATTAAAAGCAAAATATCAATGATTTCAAGATTTCAAAGATGTAAGATTCTAATGGATGTAGCAAGTTCGTATATTTTCAAAAAAAATGTATACATGTTTTGAATATCGACGAAGAGGATAGAAAAGTGATGAAAACTCAAGCCAATAAAAACCGATAAAATAAGGTAAAAAAAGAAGGAAAATAAATTACATAAGGTTTTGATAACTGCGAAAATGAGATTACTCAGGTTGTGATGAATGCGGAAGATTTGATTCTTAATAGAATATACCTCAAGCATTGGAAAGATATTAACATAGCGGAATTAATGAATATTTAATGCAAATTCTTATTAGAGACTGGTATTTTCATTACATTGTTACAAAGTTGAATGATTGATAAAATTATTGAGTTTATCGGTGTATATTTTCTGGTATTATCTCAGTTTTGATTTGAGGAAAATTATAAGGACAGAAAAAACATTCAACAGCATCTCTCTGAAGCTGTTAGCTAGAAAAAGTTTAATATATCGATTACAAAGTCCCAAGTATTTATTATAATAAAAGGAAGCATAAGATGTTTGAGGCCAGGATTATTATTTTTTATGCAAAAAAATTCATAAATAATACTAATTTTGCTCATTAATGTAGTTTGAATTAGGAACGAAGCTTCTAATTGTTTAAAAATTTGGATATACATTTAATTGTTCTGAAGGATACAATTGTTTTATTTCTTTATATATGATTTAACAGAAAATATGGTTATAATAATGTCTTCCTTTATATTTTGATATAAATTTAAAAAAATGTAAACATCTCTTAAAGGCTATTGTGAAATAGAGAGTGAAATTAAATACTATCAATCAAGCCTTTCAATCCCATTTTTAAAAAAAATGATACACTGAAAAAATTGCATTCCTTAGTATTCTGAACCTGAAAAAGAGCTTTAGATAATGTTGTTACTAATAGCACTTGCTATGGACAAGCGCGTTGACGGCCTTCAGCGGTTTTAAGCCGAAAGAACGTCTCTTGTTTTTAAATTAAAGCCAGCTAGGCCAAGCGTATGACTTAGCAAGGCACTCATCACATTCGTTTGAACAGCTCCTTTTTACAGGGGAGCACATTCACACGCCTGCAGATAGTACACAGATGAACATACCCTAACCGGGACTCGAACCCGGGAAGCGCGGATAACGAGAAAGACGCGCTACCTCTCTGCCAGGACGCCGTTGCTTTAGATCTTTGTGGTACTGTGTGGTCATAAAATAATTATTTTTCTGCCCTTTTATAAAAATTCACTGAAAATTTCGTCAATGTCAAATTATAATAAAATTGTAATTTTTTTTCTGGAATAAAATGAGCAGGACTTTTGTACATGAAAAGCATTTTTTTTCATATAAAATCAACAAAGGCTGAAAAATTATTATGCCACTTTATGAAGATTTTTTTTTGTATTCAACTTTTTTTGTGACAGGCAGTCAAGTTCATGATATTTCCTGCAATTTCTTTCACGCGAAAACCAAGATGGTTTCATTAATACAAAGAATTATAAAATTTAGAGAGTTGCCTGTGATTTTCTAAATTAAAACAGAACATGAACTTCTTGATATCTTAACTTATCCTGCAAGCTTATACGATGCAATTATATAGAAAAAGATATGATGGGTTTATTTGCAATTATAATTAATTCTAGTGTGTCTTAAAAAGTGGAGGAAAAAATTAATTTATATTATTTTTATTGATCGAGCATTTTACATGGACAAAATTTGTTTTGATTGATATATACAAGGAGTGGTATGTATATTAACCCTTAGCACTCTGATGGTGCCTCTGACTCACCATTCAAGATTGTGCATCATTTTGACGTTTTATTTATTTACTTTTCAAATTTAATTGTTAAAAACGCCTACATAATGGTTAAGAGATGTAGATTAATTTTTCAAAGAAATTTGACTTAAAAGAATTATGTATATTTATTTTTCATAGCAATAAACAAATCTTAGTATTAGGTGAATAATTTTACATGTAATTATTTTTCGGAGTGCCAAAAGTTGATTTGAGTTTTATATTAAGGACTAGACATATCAAAAAATGTTTACAACGTCGAATTTAAAAACTAACTTTTCACCGATCGATTTTTTTTTATATTGTGATGTCCACCAAAAAGACAACGGAAATTTTAAAGTGTTCATAAGGATGAAAACTTAACGTAAATATTTTAAGTGTCGTAACCTTTTAAATACCTAATCTATTCTGGACATCAATGTGACAGATCTATCGCAAAAATCCCACAATATTTACACCTTAAAACGTTATTTTACGGTAAATATTATTTTCTCTAGTGCAAGATCAACAAACCGATGATACGACAAAGTGCAATATGTAATAATAGAAAAACTACATCGATGACAAATTTGATTTTTTAGTAAAAATAATTAGTAATAATTAAAAAGAATAAATGAAATACTTTCCAAACTTTCGCGTTATATGACTTTCAATGGAGGATAGGTACTCTAATATATCGTTGGCAGGTACTGGACAGCTCAAAAAATAGAAGCAACTATGGAGGTCAGTACAGTGTTGAGGTAATCAGATTGTAAATAAATAAAACAAGTCATCAAATGTTTTATTGTATGTTTTTTATACTGTACAATAATGACTTGTCCTTTTTCATCCAGAGGAGGCTCGAGTATTCCAAGATTAAATCCACATAATGCATCTTGCGTCAACATGTGAACATATATAGGCCGCATCTCAGTACGAAAAGTGGAAACGATTATTATATATTGTTCACGTCGTCTTCAGATTTAACCGTACTGTGAATCTGAATGATCGATCTTCGCGGATTAAGATGGTTTACTGGATTAAGATAAGTTTCAAAATAGCCATTATCAGCTGAGTACTGACTTCTCTCGTAAGAGGTAGCAGCCAATATAATCTCACGAATATTATGCCATCATGAGAAATGAGAATGATTAGTTGACTTATCATCCCCATTTTTGAAAGATCCATAGATGGATGCCGAGAGGATTGAGTATTACATTTCAAGAAAGTATACAATTTTTACAAAACTTTACTGAATGCTAATTCTAATATTATTCATGCAGCATAGTAATATGAATACGCAATTGGGGACTGATGTCTCATCGTCGAATGAAATTAAAGGAAATCTAAATTCTAACATCATATACCTTAATAGTAGCCAAAGTAAATTTTTAAATTGAGGAAGATAATATAGCTATTCACTATTATATTTTTATCTCATGTTATTGCAGACAACACCTTGTTTTCAAAATTGATAAATTAATTTCGAAGACGAAGAATGCAATTAGGTTTCGCTATCATCTCAAAGCCCTAAAGGTATGTGATAATTCTTTCTGTACCCGAGATAAAATCTGAAATTGCGAAATTAAATGTTAGAGAAAAAGAGAGAACTTTCGATAGCCTTAAAAGAAAAGCGTTTCAAGAATTTCTAATGGATTGAGGGAAAATGGGAGCTGCTAGTAAAAACTCGGTCACTTGTTAATGAAGTAGTTTGAAGGTTCAGTTGGAAGAACAAGGAATGATCTTGAAAGGAAAGGTTCAGGGTTTTACATCTCATCCCAACAAAGAAAAATGCCGAGGATAAGTCTTCAGAAGTTCATGGTAACATTGCGATATTGTAGTTATCATAAATCTCTGGACAGGGACTCGCATAAAATATAAAACAAGATTGCCAAAGACATGATTTAAACTTGTTTTGCTATTACTCTTGGCGTCTTCGATTGTTCAAGGACTCCAACTCAATCCCTGTCAACTCCAGTATCATTTCACTAAATTCTTCACTGATTAACAGTGTTTATCCATAACAACATGCACATATTTAAGCTAATCGTAAAGAGATGTAGAATATGCTTTGTAGAAGAGGTTTCTAACTTATGGTAAGCATAGTTTGGTGCTTTCTTTGTATGCATAGTTTGGTAATTACGCAGAAGGCATACTTTGACAATTTTGGTTATGAGCCAAGAACCATAAAGGATAAAATTGAACAAAAATTTTTGAATTTCACTCTTCCAAATTCTTGTGAAAAACAAAGGTTTTTCAAGTCCACAGATCTGCTGAATGACAGTGAAAGATGAGTGCTAAATGCTCAGAGTTAAAATAATAAAGTGTTTAATACCTTTTATACATTCCAAATTGGGGAAAGTGTGTTGTCGTCCTATGCGTATATTAATAATGAACATGCCGACGTCCTGACACAGAGGCAACGCGATATCCTCCTGATCTGGACGTTCCGGGTTCCAGTCCTGGTTAGGGTACAGTTGTTCTTATGCGTGCTATCTGTTGGGGGTGTGAATGTGTCTCACAGATAGCACGTGAGAGTACTATTTTAACTGCACACTCATAATATTTTATGCAAGAAAATATGATGAGTGTGTATTTAAAATCGTACTCTGGCCCTAGTTAACGCTACTTCAAACAGGAGGCTCTTATTTCGGCTTAAATCCACTGGTGCATCAGCGGGCTTGTCCATGGGAAGTTATATTAGTTATAACTACCACCACAACAATAACAATCATTGCATAAAATTGGATTCAACCGCAAATCGAAGGTTATTTATGAAGGCTTAGAAATAAGATTGATTTGAATGTAATTTTACGAAATCCAGTTTCATGGCAAAAGCTCAGAGGTTAAAATGGAGTTTACTACTTGAATATCTGATTATTGCGATGAGTAACTAATAAAGTTCATCATAAATTACTGGGAAATAATTTCAAAGTGTCTTCATTATTTAGGACATGGAACTAATATTATAGCCTAAAAATAACTAATGTGTGAAATCAAAAATTAATCCCACAAATGTTTCTAATTTAAGTCGTTTAACTCTCAAGCCAGTCTTTAACGTTAGTTGTTAAAATTTTTTCCAGCTGGAACGGTTGGGATAGGTATAAAAATTAGAAAGTGCTGAAAAATTAAATCCTAGGGAAACTAAATATCTCTTAAGAAAGAAAAAAAGGAGAGAGAAAGAACCGTTATAGCCAACAATTAACTCACCAACGGTTTTATGCCATTATCCTGATGATATTATGAAAAGTGTAATAGAGAGCCAAAACATTTATTTAGTGAAATGGGGCTTATTTTTATTCTGCGTCTGTAGTTATAGCACAGATAAAGATATGATCCTTAGCTGCACTTAGCAATCAGTGAAATGTACTTTGTAGCAAAGTAAAAAGCTTAATAAAATATAGTACACTTTAAGTGAATTTAAAATTGGATTTATAAGTAGAGAATGAAGTCTATGAAACGATGTTCATCATTTTTTAAAATCTCTAAGCAAAGATTAGTTCTTAGAAATGCATTAACAGCGCGCAGCTGCAAAGTCAAAAAACAACTATATATTTTTTCCGAATGCTTCATTTTCTTTTTCTATACGATTGTTTTTTCAAATAAGAATTTTTTTATCCCCTTTTTTTTTGTAACTTGAATTGCCTAGTCTGTAGTCGCCCATAAAAAAATACAGAGGGATGAAAGAAAAAGTTCTTTAAAAGAATTAAGCTGGTGAATTAAGAAATGACTGTAACACATGACCTTAATTAATTAATGAGACATTTCTTTTCAAACAGTGAACTTGAATTTTTGTTTCAAATGTAGGTCGCACTCTGTAATTAGCGTGAATGATAAAAGTCTAGTGATAACGCTCATAAGTTTAGAGATAGCGTTCATTCTCCGCAATAATACAAGTAATATGTACCCCTAATAGTTATAATTTATATAAAAACAGATTTGTATTGTGCAGTAATTTCATGACAATTCCGTTGCCAAATAACCATCTCCACTTCTAATTTTTTTAAAATAGTAAAATTCAAAAGAATAGATTGTTAGTTTAAGAATTCTGAATGTTATGAAAAAAAATTGGTATTTGGGGTTGATATTATTATATTCGTTTAGAAAATGTGCACAGATTTTTCAGATTTGCTGTGATAACTGTGTCGCAATTAGTTGTGGAAAAATATGCCTTGCTTTTTTCATTTTTAATGTGAGGTGCAACATATTTTTTTAAAATTCTATAAGTGCATTCTTGTTTATACTGTGCAAAAATACTAATATTGCTCTCATATAATTAGCGTCAGTTTCCTTTACACTCTTTTCGGATTTTGCCTAATTGTATATGTATGGCACATAGGCTATAGTACCTGAGAAACCTTATAAATAAATAAATAAAAACCTAGTTATATTTGGTAAAATAGTGAATAAAATCCTTCCAATAGATCGTTTAAAATTATAAGCGAAAACCATTGAAAAATCTGAACATCAAGAAATTATTTAAATTAATTACCGGTTCATTACAGTATCAATTTGAGGGAAACTAACAAAGTGTCTTTTATTTGATCGGAATATCAATGCTGGGTAAAACTGTAGTTAACAAGTTATTGATCTATCACGAAATATCAATATCAATTTAACATTTCGAAATACAGTAGACTATATTACTCAGCTCGCAGCTATTGGGCTTCCATACTATTTGGACTAGATAAAAGCAAGTGTTCAGGTGAAAGATAATTGAGTTACGAAAGAGAGTTTAAAAAATGAATGATCTTCCTCACTTTTCAGAAGTCGAAGACTAACATACTTGATTCTGTCATCTCAAGACTATCTTTTTACATAAGAACCGCTATCAATTTACTGCAAAAAGATTCGAAATAACTTTATTGAAAAACAAGCCTACTTTTTTTTGCTAACGCTTTATTATTATTATTATTTAAGTTCATGGACTCGTATGGTACTTTGTGCGTTATTTTATGAATCCGGCCATTAAGTTAGTTAATATGAAAATTACCTTGAATATAAATAATATTTTTCTTCTTGGACTTACCTTTTTTGGGATAAATATTTTAACCCTCTGTCTTGTACATGATAATCATTTACAGTATAAGTCACAAATAGTACAAAATATTACACAAAAAAGTCACGAATAGCAAGCATATATGATAAAAGCAATTAATCATGGCAATTATCATAAGGATATTAAATAATACATATTTATTACAATTATTATTTGGCAAAAATTTAAAATAATAGTCTCAAATAGAGAACATTTACACTAATAATCAGTCGGTAGTAAATAATCGGGAAATATGAATAAGACCAGATTTTGTAATAAATATTGTGTTTTTAATAATGTTGGTGGCTTAGAAAAAGAACTCCGGCCTAATCGGCTTTTTCGTTAGCGACCCGCCTTTTCACCATATTAAGTGGGATAACTGAGAATTTACTGTGTTTTACATAGCCTTTTAATCATTTCAAAATATTTTGACCGATTATAATATGCTGCTACACTTTTTTAATGTAATTTATGAAGACTTTTTGAAAATATTAGCTTTTTCATACAACGTAAAAAATTGCTTTATATCAATATATTCTCTATAAATACAACTTTAATAGAAGAATTCCCCACTATATTGTATTTAAAGAACTCTAATGCATTAGATGATGTATTAAATATCTTATACAATATTCTTAAACTTTGAAAAAAAATGAATTTCGAAGCTGTCTATTAATATAGTAACTACATTGATCTAATTTATAATCTTTCATTAGAACCTTTTTGACTCATCCTGCGTATACATCTAATAAATTCAACTTTCTTTTTTACATTTTTAAAATTATTATTATTATTATTTTCATCTTTTAAATTCAAAGATAAAAATACTTTAATTTCGTAGTCACGGGAACATTAGACTTTCTCATGGATCTCTAAGTCTGACTACAGTAATTATAACTTTCTGAGATCGGTTTCGCAATATCCTGCTAACTTCATAGATCTCCAAGAGTTGCTAAGTCAGGTTTTCACTGGGAAACCACCGTTTCGAATGCACAAAAGCTTAGCTATGCCTTTTTAATAATCTTTTTCTGCTTTGAACATTCATTGGCAAGCTTGGGAATCTGATTTGGATGAACGTTTTTCAAATGGTCAAGGTGATTTGCGGTTATCTGAAGAGCTTAAATTCCTATTCTGTTTTTTAAAGTAATATGGTTCAAGGTTGAAAATAACTGATTTTTGAATCTTCAACTACTTCGGGACGTTTTAAAGATGTCTCAAGGCCTCGAATTTTCACTACGATATAAATGTACCATGCTAAAATTTCCAGTTTTAGGCTCATAGTTTTTTAATTTGGCAAAAGATTACAAGTAGAAAAATCTTAAGAGGTCATGATCTAAATAATATTGCTGTAAAACAAAAGGAAGATTCTCAAAAGTAAAACAAACTATTAAAACTTGCAGAAGATCATAAATTATTAATTTTAAAAGCTTGGAATAGAATAATTCCATGTAATAAAACTATGAGAAATCTGAAACTAGAGCTGCAGAGTCAAGATTTTGCAACTTCCTTCAGTCGTGGGCCATCTACAGAAATGAAACTAGAACTCGATGTCAGATTATCCATTCTAGCTCCTTTTATGGTATCATCCCTCCAGGTAGTTGCATATTCTTCTCAATTTTCCCTCTCTTAACATTTCCGAATTCTACTTCACTTCCTACATTTCTACGCATTATTTTATTTATCATCTTTCTCGAGTATCATTTGTTAAACGTTAAAAAAACGTAGGTATCGTGACACGAAGGTCGTGTCAAAATCACCGAGTTTCTGGGATTCTTGCATTCCATTAAAAACACCGATTAGAAAGCGGTTTCGTTTCGTTTCAAATCCATTCTTATTGCTTTCTCTTATCTCTGTAATGTCTTCTAATCGCTTTCATTTCGACGGACGTTGAAGCAAACAAGGTTAAGAAAAGTCGAATCCCCGTTTCGCTTCTGGCTATGCGATAGCCTACTTGCTGGTCTTCACAGTTTTGTCACAGAGATAAGAGACCAGCAATGAAAAGAAGACCAAAAGAAAGCGAACTTTGCGCAATAAACATTTATTATTCCCCTTATTCAAGCCACAATCCGTTATTTATCGATCGCATTTCGCTTCCTGACGACAGACGCTCCTTGGGGCTTCATTAAACATAACGCTGTAATAAATAGTTCTTACATTTATTTTACTGGAGAATCTTTGTGACAAAGGAGAGGTTAATAACCTCAGATGACTTTAAGAGTAGAGTTTGAAATATGGCGCAACTAAAAACAAGATTGTTGCATAATGAAAAGATTTTTTTTACATATACATTCATGAAAACTTACCAATTATTGAACAATAATGATGGATTTTGTAATGCGGCAAATACAAATTGAAATCGAAAGATATATTTTAAAGAGCTGCTTTTTATTAATAATAATGATTATTATAAAAGTGCTTTTTCGTGTTCTTGTGGCAACTTTTTGTTATAAAAATTTTTTTTACTTAATTTCTTTGCCATAAACATCTTAAACAGATCATAAAATTATTGAGGGTGCATCTATCTTATTTTAAACGTTATATAGGCAATTACAAAAAAATCATATGGCATAAGAATTTCTCAGATTTATTAGTATGTGTGTTGTTTTAGTGTGTATGTATTAGCATGTATGTTTTATTAGTATGTATGTATTAGCATGTATGTTGTATTAGTATGTATTTTTAATAGTATGTATGTATTGACATGTATGTTGTATTAGCATGTATGTTTTATTAGCATGTATGTTTTATTAGCATGTATGTTGTATTAGTATGCATGTTTTATTAGCATGTATGTTGTATTAGTATGTATGTATTAGCGTGTATGTTGTATTAGTATGTATGTATTAGCATGTATGCTGTATTAGTATGTATGCATTAGCATGTATGTTGTATTAGTATGTATGTATTAGCACGTATGTTTTATTAGTACGTATGTTGTATTAGTATGTATGTCTTAGTATGTAAGAAGTATGTTGTGTACAAAAATAATTGGAATATGTGCGATAGAATTTTTTGTAGAGTGTTTTTCTTTTTGGCGCAATTTTCAGTTTTTTAAAAACTTTAATTGACATATTTTACAGAATCTCAATTGGCACAAAATTTCCTGATCAATATTTTTCATTTTTGAAATCATATCAATCCAGAAAAAGAGCTAAAATAGCTCATCAGAGGGATTTTTCAAAAAAAAAAATTCTCCGTATGTAGACAGATACCTTAATTTGGTTTATATTGAATCATTTATCTGTTTTATAGGATAATAAATATTAAATTGTTAAATAAGATGAGAAACATTAAATTTCCCTTTTAGTATCTCGAATGAAAAAATGGAGCATTGAATGAAAGTGATACCCAAACAATATATAAAATTGCTGATAAAATAATGATATTTATGGCCAAATGAAATTATCGATTTCAATCTCTTTTCGTTGGCTAAGGGGGAGGGGAGCATAAAGCTTAATAATACTTCCACGCAGGTTCAATTATATTAATGGTAGAAATGATGCAGCAACAAACTGAAATACGATTATCAGCTCTTAGGGAACATGTTTATGCTATTCCGAAAATTAGATCAAAGCAACTTATTGCTTTGATCTTATTGCCACGTCTATAATTCATTTATTAGAGGCAATTAGGAAAGAATGGAATTAGCCAGTAATGCAACTATTCCATATTTTTCTAAGTATATAAATACTGTATAAATGATCTCTTCAACAATCCTTGAAAAGGATTATTTTAGAAGATCTCAAGTTCCGAGAAGTCGGACTCATGTGAATTTATATTTTAATGCTTTAATACCAAATTACTTAAAATATTCGGTAAAAATCGTTTCCTTGATGAAATTTTGACATTAAAGGGACCTTCAGTACTGAATTTACAGAAGAAAATAAAGAAGAAATACAAAAAATGTAAGTAAATTCTTATTTAGGTTAACAAAGTAAAAAAATTTATTTTACTTACTTTTTATTAAATAATTAAATTAATATTAAAAAATTATCGATTATCGCAAGAATTCAACTTGCATTCTTCACCTCCACGTAGATAATCCCGAAATTAAATGGAAGAAAAAAATATAGAAAACTAAATTTTGTGTCATAGCACAAAATTACTTAAATCACAACATGAAATTTCTTCTATGTTGCAGTTCCTAAGTGAAGGTAATAATAAGTAAGTATAAGGACAATAACAATTCGCCTCTTAAATAATAATGCGTAAATAAGACAATATTTTATAGGAAATTAAAACTGGATTTAGAAACATAAAAAATTATTATTGGAGAGAAGATTCAAAACTATGTTCACGAGTTGAAAAAGAATCTATAATTAATGCTTTTTTTAAAAAATTAAAAAAATCTAAATAATATGAATTAAAACATGGAATATAAAAATATATAAAAGTTAATTCCTACTTAGGTCAACAAATGAAAATTTAATTTTACTTACTTTTTATTAAATAATTACAATTAATATAAAAATATCAAAAAAAGGATTGATTATCGCAAGAATTGAACTTGCATTCTTCATTTTCATGTGAATAATGTTCAAATATTTGCGTTTTACCGATTGAGCTACTACCTGCTGATTTCAATTATCGTTACAAACTGCTAAAACTCTATTTAAAGTATTAAAAATTAATTTAATTTAATTTATGAATTAATATTTAAAAAATCTGTATTAACATCAAGTATTATCCACTACAAGTTTTTAAAAATGTATTTGAACTTGAGTGGATGAATAAAAATTATTTTATTAACGATTGAAAATTTGAACAAGATAAATATTTCTAAGGGGAGTGTGAACTAATAGTAGGAATTGGAAAAAAATGGGGAAAGAAATTGCATTTCTGGGAAGAAACTCTTATTTTTACTTTCTCGTTTACATAGTATAGAGAATATATGGTTATGTCCAAAAAATTCGAAATTGAGATGTTGACGATTATCCTCGTTTTAGATTTCCCTGAGTTTAAAAAACACATTTTTGAAAAATGTCTGTCTGTCACAAAAGTAACTCAAAAACGCTTTGAACTAGATGCTTAAAATTCGGCAAATGGTCTTTACACCCAATTTTCAGATTTCTATCAAATTTTGAGTAAACTCTATTCAGATAAGGTCCGTCTGTCATGTTGTTGGAATATAATTTAACACGATAATTAAAAAATAAAGAAAGCTAGATATATAAAATTCGAACAAAGATGTAGCATCCATATTGTTGACACCTTTCAAATTTTGAATTTAATTCAACAGCGAATTGGATGTCTGTCGGTCTGTACTTTCAAAAAAAATGTAAACCTTGTAATTCAAAAGTTCAGTAACTTAAATATATCCAATTTGTTTGTGTATTTGTGATTATAAGTGAAGATCTGTGATAAATTTTTGTACCAATCGATTGAGAAAGACGTATATAAAACACAAATTCGATTTTTAGATACTATTATCCATACCAGTGATAAATAACCAAATGACTCACAAGGGATTTATCGCCAAAAAACTCACTAAAAATTATAAATTCCCGCCAAGAAGTATTTCGAAACTTTTCTACGTCATTGCCATATAAGGCGTTTTCTGGCATGAAAAGTTTATAAGAGAATATGACAAAAAGATTTGAGGAGACCAACTCCGAAGGAGTATGAGGAATTGAAATTTTAAAATTACACTTTAAGGGTGTCATTTCAATTACTTTTTGTGAGATTTATTTTATTATAACATGTAATTATTAAAATATTTCACAAAACAGAAGCGTTTTAAACGAAAAGGCTTCTGTTTTGCAAAACCATCGATCAAGCATCATCACAATTTAAAATTTCAAGTTTGCGAAATATTCTTATCTTAAAAATTTAACTTCAATAAATATTTTTTAATATGTTAAATTCTCTCACTCCCTTCAGTTCTTAGTTTTCATTTAGATGATTTTGAAACTTAAGTAAATAATGACACTTTATTTCTTCCGATGTAAACAAGGAAAATTAATGGCTAATGGATATAATTTACATAAGTTGCTATACTTAAATAATGTTAAAAATTAATTAAATTGACTTCCTCTTGTGAAAGAAATACAATGTCGGTTAACGTATCAACTAAATTAATAATATGTATGACAGTTTATTAGTTAATCATAACTACTTAAGAAATGAGAGTAATCGTTTTATTAATAGAAAATAACGAAAAAGATGGATTTAAAAGTATTTTTTTTCTTTTAGATATTTTCATTACAAATCAATACATATAGACATCAATATTTTTATGCGTTAAAATTTCATTATTTTAAATATTTTTAATCGAAAATGCAATTACATTTTTTCCCTCTGATCCCTTAAATTTCCTATTAAAAAATTAAGAAATGTAGTCTAAAACTTAATTTATTTTAGCTAATCCAAAGATTGTGAAAAATCATTTCCTTTATGATTCTTTTTTTGTTAATGAAATACATTCGTAACGTACATCCTCAATGATGATATATGAATAATTTTTAAAGCTCTTAGTACTTTCCAGTATTTTAGTTCTGTTCAGCGTATTTAAATAAAATAACTCGCATTATTCTTTTTAGGAAAAACCTTTGAGTGTGATTGCTGTATTTTCTATGGCGTATTTTTAAATTTTATGAAATAATTTCTGTATTCAAAATATTATATGCTAGCTAAAATTACTTCTTATTTATTTAAATTATTCATTTTAAAATTATTTAAGATTGTTAATTTTAGTTATTTTCATTTTATGTAGAAAAATTACTTAATGTGTATATATTAGTTGCATGACATTTATTAAAATCATTATATTTTTTTAATAAAAATTTGCAGAATTTTAAAAAAAACTTTAAATTGCAATTTTCTTTTACTGTACATCTTAATATCTTTAATTTGAATTAACATTGTTTCTTTATTAGATTTAAATTATTTGAGTTCAAATGTATTAAATACATAAAAATCACAATTATCCGCAGAATAGGATGACATGCAAAAGTGGATAATTCACAAAATGACAATTATTTTCGTTATTATTTTTAATTATTAATTATTCTCATTTTATGTAGAAAAATGTATTACTGTGTATTTATTAGTTGCATGACATTTATTAAAATCGTTATATTTTTAAAATAAATATTTAGTGATTTTTTTAAAATTTTAAACCAGTTTTCTTTTACTGTACATCTTAATGTCTTTAATTTGAATAAATGTTGTTGCCCTGTTAGATTTTAATTATTTAAATTCAAATTTATTAAATTCATAAAAATCACGATTATCCGCAGGACATGATGACACGGAGAAGCGGATAATCCACAAAATGGCAATTATTTTCATTTATTAACTATTTTCATTTTATGTAGAAAAATTGCTAGCTGTATAATTATTAGTTGCATATTTATTAAAATCATTATAGTTTTTAAATAAATATTTACTGAATTTTCTTTAAATTTTAGACTCCCGTTTTCTCTCACTATGCATCTTAATGTTTTTAATTTGAATTAATATTGTTGCCTGGTTATATATGGAATATTTAAATTCAAATGTATTAAATGTTGCACAATCGTAATTATCCTCAGAGCGGGATTACACGAAGAAGCGGATAATCCACAAAATGACAGAAAAAAATTCCTTCTCATTATTTACAATCCAGGGCCTACACATGCAATTGAAGCTAAATTTCTGCACGTATAGTTGCGTTGAATTCCTTTATTTAAAAAAATCCATCAATGTGTGTGCTAAAACACCTCTTTTTTTTATTTCTAATTGAAGGTTTTTTCAACAATACTTCTAGAAAATCTACTGTATATCTTATCAAAAATGACTCACGTATTTCATTGGAACCTTGAAAATGTTAAATATTTTCGCAACTTCTTAATGGAAGTTTACTATTGTTCAGACAATTTATTACAGAAAATCACTACTTAAAACATAAAATCTTTCTAGAAAAATCGAATAATGCGACATAAAAATTCCGTATCATCTTCACAAAGAAGAGTGAATTAAATTTTATCTTATAAGTGTTTCAAAATACCGGCATTTTCAGTTTAAAAGGGGAATACTTTTAACATTTTTGTCATTAAATGGAGATTGCTGATTTCATTAACCCAAATAAATGAGGCGCCATCGACTGAAGGATTCTATGTTGGAAACGCGCTAAAAGCTAAAATTTCTTATCTAGGTCCACGTGTTTCCCTTAAAAGTTAGAGCTCAAACTTGAAGGAACAAAGAAGGAAGAAAAAGGTCGATTCGTCTTCTCAATATAACAACCTTGATATCACTGGCACTTCTTAGGCTCATTGAAATCAACAGTTTTTCAAGTTCAACAACCTATGCAGAGAGAGGAAGAAAATTCACCACGCGCACAGGAAAAAGAAGTAGGGCTTAAGTAGGGCTCCCTATACAGGGCCCCTTTCTTTATGTTGGGGACTTGATTCTTGCATCTCTCGGCCAAGTTCGAGGTGACTTTTTAGAATTTAGGTTACCTTGAAAGGTTCGGGATCTAGGACACCCTCAGATTTTCACAATCTACTGATTTAATGATTTTAAATGACCTTGCGCAATTTGGTTCTGGAATATTTTTTTAATGTATAGTTTAGTTTGGAGGCGAAACTGGGTCTTTTAAGACAAAGATCACTTTCTGGAAGATAATTTTTGGACGGGGAAAGTTGCAATTAATCTTTTCTTTGTGGCCGGAGAGGATCGGTAATTTTGTTCTGGATTTCCACATCAGGTTGATTTAAAGAACACTTTTCCTTGTGTGAAAAAAAGAAGTAGGGGGGAGTGAAGTTTCAGGGTCTGTGTGGATTTCTTTTGCTAAGACAAAGAGTGTAATAGGGAGCCAGCTGCGTGTAAATTGCATATGCATTTGTGAGATTTTTTTTAAATTTTCGCATCAGTGATACCTAAATAAATGTTCAAAACATTAAATAATCGTAATTAATAAATGTATAAATCTGTACAATGAACTATTCAATAGAAAAATTAATTCGGATTTTTTTTCTGATTTATTTAGAAGTGTCATATTTATTGTCTCAGACTCCTTCATAGATATAATTTTAGATAAGAGAATTATTGTAAAGAAATACGATTTTTCTATTAATATTAAACAGTGTTTTTCACTAAATTATTTAATATATTAATTTATAAAAAAAGGTAACAAATCAAAAATATCCTAATTTGTTGAAAAACTTGATAATTTTGCGGCTTTTTGTTGTTGTTACGGCTCTTTCCTTTTCTCTTCTTCTCTTCAAACTATTTTTTTTTTATTTTGGAAAAATAACTCTCACTACAGTTGCCAGGCAAAAATAATTATTTTCCTAGAAACAAAATCACTGTCAAATCTTAGAACAAAGATTTGTTGATTCGCCAAAAATGGTGAAGATTTTAAAAATATATATGTATATTTTAGATTATAAATGTAATTGTTATAAACTCAATTATAGTTATAAGTGCATTAACATGAGTTAAAAATAAGTACATTATGAAATTGTTTCCGCATTCCAATTTTTTCACACAAACTTCCAGAAAATTTTGAGCAGCTTCTCAATGTGAAAAAATATATCTTATGCAATGAAATGATGCGAAAACTTTTTCAAGCATTAGAGTTGTTTTTTAAGTCTTGGTATTCTTTTTAAGTCTTATGGCCGAAAACGCATGAGAGAACTGAATCTTTGGAAAAAGTGGGGGATATTCGACTTTTCTTTAATTATTAGTACAATGCTCGACACTTTGGATTAAAAAATTAATGTATTCGAATATTTTATCAGATTCGAGTTTTCTGAGACCGATTCCTTAAAGTTGTCGTTTGGTTCTCATTGTGAATAAACGAATACCTTTGAGTTAAGACGCCACAGAAATCTCACGGTGGAGTCTTAAATGTTTTCTAAAATTATTTTCTCAAACTTGCAGCCGTTATTAAGTCTCATATCAGTACCCAAATAAGAAATTGACTGACAGAAAATGATGGGGGATTTTGAGTTTTTATGTTATTGCTATTATGAGTTTAATAAAGGGCACAGTCTCAAGGTTGACGATACGTTCTTGTGTTCAAATTAGCAGCACCTCGATTTTTATAACTAATCTTGTTTTCATGTGCTTTAGAATTGGTATTATAATAAAGGGAAATGGTACACCATCGTTTTAAAAAATAGTGAAGAATTTCATAGAATTCACTATAACCGCTGCTATAAATAAAGTTCTTTGGGAAAAGGATAAGGAAGTATGTATCAACTTCATAAGGAGTTTTATCATTCTTATACCAATTTAAATTGTTCTGTCCTAAAAACCTAAAAAAAATGAGTTCCTTAAAAAAATTGACAGTTTTCTTTACTTATAATAAAGCATGTGTGTGTGTGTGTGTGTGTGTTGGCGATGTACAGGCCAGACCGTTCAACTTACAGCTACCAAATTTGGTACATGTATACCTTGGGGACCGGGAATGGGCACCTCGGAGCCCTTTTTTTGAATTTTTAATTAAAATTTTAATTAATTAAAAAATAAGCCAAATTTTAACGTTTTTTCACTATAACTTCCGAACATATTACAGCACAGCATTGATTTTTGCATCATGTTAAAGCACAAAAAATTAGCTTTTCAATGATACTAATGTTTTGACCTATAAATTAAAACTCTATTTTTAATGAATTTTTAAACATTTAATTTAATACGGTTTTTTTTTCAACAATAAAATAAAAATAAAATTTTATCTTCGCGAGGATCTAAAAAAAATCAGTTTTTAATAAAATGTTGCCATCATATTTTCAGAAGTTCTGATTAAAAAAAGTTGATTACGGCCAAAAATAAAACTAAAATATAATTTATATCACGTGATTATATAAAATGAAATAAATAGGAAATACGATATTTTTTAAACAATAAATGCAAGAGAAAATTTTTCTTGATCGTTTGTAATATCAAAATTAATTCAATTATTGAATTAAAATAAATAAAAACACAAAATAAAAATATATTACAGAAGTGCGACAGTTAAAACTGAAAAAGAATTTTTAGATAAGTACCAAACGGTAATCTTCTGAGAGCGAGATTAATTATTTAAAAGTAAGAAATCTTAATCGAGCTTGAAGATGACGTCATTTCAAAGAAACAACGAACAAAAAGCAATTGATATTAAATAGAAGTAAAATATTTTTGCATTCACTTTTTTTTTTAATTTTTAAAACACTAAGACATGTTTTAAATAATTGCTTTTACTCATGTGAAGAAGATATATTGCGCAAATCAAAGAATTCGCCTTCCTGATTGTAATTTATCTCCATATTTTAATGAATCGTGCGAAATAAAAACGCACCTGCTTTCAACGAAGCATACGTAATATTAAAGCTATACTGGTAAAAGCAGGTCAGCTATTTGAAAACGCATCTTTCAAACAAGCATACGTAATAATTAACAATGCAAAATTTGTAAAAGCATATGAACACATTTTTTACTCGCTTATTTCAGAGACATCAAAACTTCCTAACCAAAGCAATATCATGTTCTCACATGAGAACAAATAAATCAGCTTTCATTCCAAATTAAACATATAAAAATGTCATTTTTGGCACGTGTCTGCATAAAATGAAACAAATATGAAACATGATATTTGTGGAAAATAAATGGATGAAAACGTTTTCTATAATATTCTACTATACATATATTACTAATCCAATTAAACAGTTTTATTTAAGGCAAATATGGCTTAACATCTACAAGTCATCATCTGTAATAGCAGCCCAACATATAATTTCTTAATTTTTGGGGGGGAAGAGACATAAATCTGTTACCAAATGGTATAAGTGAAATATATAATTAGTAGATTGAGGGGGAAAATGCTGATGAATTACGACTTTTAAATTTTTACATATATCATCAGCTCTGTGAATCATGTTTAACAAGATATTCTAGAGACAATAAGTCCTTAAAATAAAAAAGTGACACTCCAATGAACTAAATCAATCATCATAGTTGATCGATCTATGAAAATTTCAATATAACTATTCGATAAAAACTGGCGATTTTAGATCACTTTATCAAGATCTCAAAGAAGCCAATCAGGGTTACTCTAGAATAATTGGTCTAGACTATGAAAATGATGATTGTTCTAAACTTGCAATATACAAAACTGAATAAATCAGCCATATTTGATTGCAGAAGATATAAATGTTTATTTATTGATTTAGAAGTTGAAATATTAAAATAATTAAAAATAATAATAAATAAAATATAAGTGAATTATATGACTATCGAAATTTGAAGCTTAAAAATATTTTGCTGAAAAACTTTTTATGAGACCAGGTTATATAAAATTGATTGAACCCTTTAATCGGCATTAATACTGGCGAACCAACTGGTCGCCAAAGGCGGCTAGTAATAAAATAAAATAAATTCCAAAAATGGTTTTTATGCCTTTTTCGTAACTTTGTAACCTCGATATTAAATCTATATCATTTTAAATCTAGAATGAAATAAACCATAATCAAAAGTGTATCTTCCATAAGAGAAACAATTTCCAATTAAAAGTTAATGCGTTAAAAATAAAAAGTAAATAAATGGACATTAATTAAAAAATAAGCCATTTTAAAAGGACATTATAGAATTATATTCTTAAATAAATCTTTTACATTATAACAAAATACGAATGTACCATCTATTGTAATAAACAGTTTGTAAAAATATATAAAAACAACTATTATTATTAATGAGTATTAATGCTACGTATAACGTTGTTTTTTTTACTTTATTTCAAAACGAACTTGTGAATCATGGTATGAAAAATCTAGAATAGTCGACATTATAGGAGCTAATTTAAAGGAAGGTAAAAAAAATAGTAAAGTGTGTGTGTGTGTGTGTGTGTGTGTGTGTGTGTGTGTGTGTGTGTG
>JAOUZG010047184.1:1712559-1744175 GCA_026289955.1 Argiope argentata
CAAATTTTCAATCGTCAATAAAGTACTTTTTATTCATCCACTCAAGTTCAACGAAATTTTCTTAAACTTGTAGTAGGTGACATTTGATGTTAAAACAGTTTTTCCGAATATTAATTCACTAATTTTTTATTAATTAATTGAAAACTAATTTTCTAGCCTTTATAATAGTTTTTTATAGTTGTTGTAATTGTTAGGTAGGGATAGCCTGGTTGGTAGGGCATTGGATTTGCTTTCCTAGTGCTGCGATTTCAAACCTGGTCATTAAGTTCTCTATGTCGGGAGTTATACCACTGTGGGTACTTAGTCAAAGGGGATCGTTATTCAAGAGCTCAGGGGTCCATACCCTCAGAAGCTACTGCAACCCCTCCTTCCTTTGTAAAGCGGAACACGGGAACAAAAATTGTAATTATTTTATAAAAAGTAGCTAAAATAAAAAAATTCTTAACTTCCTAAATTTTTCCTAATATCCAAAGTAGGAATTGATTTTAAAAAATTGTTTTTTTATATTACTTATTTGTCTGTAAAATTATATGAAAAAATATTTTGAGATTCATTTGAATTGCAAATTAGAAATACAATCAAATCCTTTCAAATATATATTTTTTATTTTGAAGTAATGCCTGTACTTTTCGTTGCCAGCAGAGTCGTCAACAAATATCCTGCATATTAAGCCAAAACTTTAAAAGGTGACAACCATTCATCTTGTTAATCTAGAATTTTAAACAGCCGTATGTTAAGTGGTTTTTACTTACTTTTTAGAATGTACTATCCTAACTGGATTAACAGTGCTTGAGTGTAGAAAAATAATCCATTTTTCCTCTCCGCAAAACGTGATGTGTCATAATTGTACACATATTAAAACGACCTTCATTTTTTTCCTCTGTGTGGTTGTACGAAGATGAATTTTTCATATTCATTCTGAATACAAAATAGAATTGCATTCTTCGAATGCATAGCATTCCAGTCATTCATTTTTTATTGCCCAAAAAACTTTTATTTTTAAAGCACTGGCGTACTTTTCATTTTTAATGGATAAATAATGTCGGGTATTAATCCATTAATGCTAACAGATTAACAAAATCTTAGGCTGTATGTAAAAAGTTTCTTGAAATACTTATCATTCGCCGATACTAGGAATTTTTAAACTTATTCTTTTCAGGGCTCTTAGCTTAATGGCCAGTGTAACATCTTCTGCTGATCGAGGTAATCTAGAAAATACATTTTTTTATGTGATTAAATAGTGGTTGACATTATCTTAATTTTTTGACTCACCAATTAATATACCAATAAAGAATTCGACAGATACACTGAAATTGTTTTCACGGCTCTTAAAACTCACATGCCTACATTTTTCGGGAAGAATGTACAATGCCACAGTTTTATTCTCTTAGAATCCTCAGTGTCCCTATGGGCTCTTTTGTAAATTTCAAGTTAAATTAAATGATTTACTAGCACCCAAATCCTAAGTACCCATTTGGGGCAAGATGTTTTAAATTGTTTTCTGACATATGACTCGACTTCAGTGTCGGACATTTTCTTGAATATGTGAAATCTCCTAACCAGATACAATGTCTTATTCTAGAAGGTAAGAGCAAATTATGGATGATTTCCTGAGTATTGAAACCATCTAACCATAACAAATTTCATATTCTGGGACGTGAAAACAAATTTCGCTTAAGATGCAAAAGATGTGACATATGCTAACACTCGCAAAATAGAAATTGTTTTTATGAACTACATCATAAATAAACTTTTTTAATGTTACGAATATTTGGCATATATGGCAACTTTATCTGCATATAATGTTAAAATACCTATTGCAGTACCATTTAATTAACTCAATTAAAAATTTTGAAAAGCATTTTATTTCTATTTTAATTATGGTATTTAATTAACGAAATAGCAAAAATTATTAAGAAATAGCTATCAGTTTTTACACAGGTCATAAAAAGTTTTAAAAATATACCCCAAAACTTAATGTTTAGTCTAGGGCCGGGAAAAGATTGCTGAGAGAAATAATTTTACTAGCAGTTTCTTGAAACCGACAAGAAGCCACCAGCCATAAAAAATTTATTTATAGCATCAGAATTCAGTTTTAGATAAACGAACGAGCTATGAGATTAAGAAAATACAGATAATAGCTTTAACGAAATTAAATCGCATTATTGAAATTGTTCAAGTAGGTTGTTTAATTAGACAAATATAAAGCGTGTTCTAAGTCAAATTCAGATCGTAAAAAATAAATGACAAGAATACTTATTATATATTTTTAAAGAAAAGGCAAATTTTTAACTCTGACGCAGTACAGCGGCTAAAACCTTTTTAATTGGAATCAAGACACACTAAGGGGTGAATGATATGAGGGGACAAAATATAATATTAAGTTCCAAAAATTGGCTACCTAACACAGTGTTTGAAGTAATTGTAAGATTGAAGACATCAGAGAACAAAAAAATGTGATTTTTGTTTATATTTAACTAGGTGGTACCCAGCAATGTAATTTTTGTTTATATTTAACTAGGTGGTACCCGGCAATGTGATTTTTGTTTATATTTAACTAGGTGGTACCCGGCAATGTGATTTTTGTTTATATTTAACTAGGTGGTACCTGGCAATGTAATTTTTATTTATATTTAACAAGGTGGTACCCGGCAATGTAATTTTTGTTTATATTTAACTAGGTGGTACCCGGCGCGTTGCTGTCATAAAAAATAATGATGAAAATATCATTTGAAATTTGAAATAGTCATCTTTTTTAATTAGGAATGACAGAAAGAATGATATTTATTTTCTTGTCGACAATTAATACATTCATTGAAACTGATTGCTATATAAAGAATTATAAATATTATTCATCCTATATTTTTACTTTAGTTATAATAGTTGCAATATGCTTATAACTTTCGTGCAAAAGCAAGCAATAATTTGGAAAATTTTTATTGTAATTAGATACAACAGAACATAAAATACGAACAAACATATATTCATTTTACTATAATTATACTACGCCTATAATATATAATAGTTATACTACGCCTAAAAGCCGGCTTTCTGGCACAGAGATAGCGTGTCTTCCTTGTGTTCTGGAAGTCCCGGGTTCGAGTCCCGGTTTGGGCATAGTTGTTCTTCTGTGTGCTATCTGTGAAATGTGTGACTGTTTCCCCCTGTAAAAAGGGGCTGTGCATGCAAATGTGGTGAGTGTGTAGCTAAGTCGTACTCTTGGCCCTAGTTGGAGCTACTTAAAAAACAAGAGGCGCTCCTTTCGGCTTAAATCTCCTGCTGTATCAGCAGGAGGCTTGTCTATAGGCAAGTGCTATAAGTAACAACAACATCCTATATTTTTACTTTAGTTATAATAGTTGTAATTTGCTTATTGCTTTCGAGAAAGTGCAAGCAATAAGTTGGCAAAGTTTTATTGCAATTGGGTGAATAGTACAACAGCACATAAAATACTAACAAACATACATTCATTTTTAATATTAGATATAATAACTATACTACGACTATAATCTTCGCAAAAATGCAAGCAATAAGTTGGCAAAGTTTTATTGAAATCGGGTGAATGGCATGGCAGCGTATAAAATACAAATAAACAAGTATTCATTTTGTATGTGAGATGAATCAAAAATACATGATGAAAAACAATAAAACAAAAACGTCATTTAGATTTTTAATTTGAAGTTTACTCTAAATTAAGAGATTCATTCACTCCCTCTTCTCCTTTTTCGCTTTTTGTCCGTAGATATTTATTCATAGAATTATTCAGAGAATAAAATATAATCCACTTCTTTACTCCAATTATTCTAATATTTTCAAAAAAATTCTTTAAAATCCAAATGTAGAAACCTTATTACAACCAAATTTTTCTTTTCTCTTCTGTCATTTAATTTTTCTTCTTCATTCTCTGGCATTTACTGGTATACGATACATTCAGTGGACATTTCGAATCTCTGGACACTTGGTGAAAACGTGAGTTTGACATCAGGATTGTTCGGAAGAACCAGATTATTAGAAGGCAATATTATATCTGCAATAAGAAAAATAGTGTGATTTTACATTAGCATTTTTTATAAATTTTATACAAAGCTGCGTTTTTTAATCACAAATTTTTTTCACCAGAACTTTTTACTTAGAAATAATGTATTTGACAAAAATGTTATTAAAATTTTGCCAGCTATATTTTAATTAAATATTATAACTTTATTTCGTAAATCAAAAAATTTAATAGAAATGTTTTTTTGAAAATACAGCTAACGTATATATTCATTTCTCATTTAAAAAATTCTTTGGTATGAGATCGTTTGACTTCCTATTTTCAAATAACTCAAATTCTAATATGTGTTTCCAGTTTTTAACAGATGTCTTATGAAAAAAATGCCTCCCAAAAGAGAAGTCCTTTCTCCAGAGTTTCACATTACACAAATATAAAATTTCAGATTATCGATTAAATTCAGGTTCCATCGAATTCAGCCATTTCCGGTATCTTTAGGGAATTTATATAAATGTCTTTATGCGTTATCGCAAGAGATTCTTTATTTTATAAGAAGTTATCATTTTTCACCTTTTCATCATTTTGAAAACACTAAAAAAAGTTAAGTTATCTTATTTTTTTCAAATATTAAAAAATTGAAAAAAAAATTTAACCTTTCCCATAGAATGAAAAGATATCTAAACATTTTTGAAAAACTATTTAAGGTACTATATTGAACATTTTGATAAAGTGGGTTGGTTAAGACTGACTTTAAATTTGAAAATGAGTTAACGAAGAAATCTAATACTCTCAGCACAAAACCACTTCTTGAAATTGTACGTTGTAATAAAAAATCACGTTTCATATATTCAGACAAAAAAAATACGAAAGCTTCGTTATTAATTATATACTTCATATTTCCCAATCAATCAATTAAAAAAGATTCCGACTATTATGTTCAGAAATTATAGTAAGTTTTTATTTTACAACATGTTTATCTCAACTCTCACATAGACTAAACGGAAATCCATCATATTGTTTCTAACATCTTCAAAACCTTTCACAGAATAGATTGTCCTGACCAAAAAAATAATTTTAAAAATCTAAACGCTTTCCTTAATACTCAAATACTTCAATATAACCCTGTAGATTATTACCAAAAATTTTTAGCATTTTACATGCAAATTTTAGTTCATTATTTTCAGCTATCGTTCTCATCTCTCGCAAACATAATTAAATCTAATCATTTGTCATACCATTTCTTAAAACTATTATACTGAAACCAATCAAGTCTTGAAAAATGATCCGTTGATAAAGGTAAACAAAACGCATAACTAACTGGTACAAATCAATTAGCAGAAACAAACAGAAAAGTTTTGATGAGAAAACTCATGTGACCCAGTTAGTATGAGTTAACTTGCTTAAAGAGTTTGTTAATCCCTCTAAAATTCGGTTCCGTCTTCTAAAATTTTTTATTAGGGAAAGGAGGATGTCGGGGAAAGGTGCGGCTGTCGTGGTTCTGGTAACCTTTTGAAGAATTGGGGCCCTTTTTAAGGTTCTGGAGACCTAAATCCGTTTGCCCTCGCAAATAAATATCCTTCTTTCCGTTAGGTGCTGTTGGGCCCTAGTTTTTTCATGAGGGATCATACACCATCATTCGTTTCGAGATGTTCCAGGATGTATTTCGTTGAATCGACGCCCTTTATCATTTTGGGAAGAAGAGAGACCAAGGTAGTAACTAACAGGTCCCAATTAACTCTGGGATTAAGCACTTCTGGTGTTACTCAAGAGGTACACATGATATCCATAAACAGTTAGCGTGATATCTTTTATTAGTAGAACTACTATTAGCTGAACTTTTTTGGACATTTAAAACTGCGCTGGTTTTTCAGCAGAAAATTAAATATTAACTCTCATGAAATAAAATCGCTGGTGAATATTGCATTACAATCTATTTTATTCGTGGGTGATTTGAATTAACTATTCAATCTTGTGTCTGTTTTTAAAGCCTATGTCATGACCAAAAAGTTGAAAAGCCCGGAAAGGCCGAAAATTTTTTAAAAATTAAAGAACTGTGCTTATTTATAGAGACATATATAGACATAATTTCTACCAATAAAACGGTATTTTCAAGTGTTTTCAGATCTTCCATCTGTAAATAAAGCATTACATTCGAGTACTGTGTCCAGAATTAAAATATTATTTGCAAACTTAGCATTCATCTTTAATTCTTTTTTGTGTTAAATGGATTTCCAGATAGAACAAATTTGTATTGCATAAAAATTTTTGTTCATAGAGGAAAAATCTTATATACGATCAAACCTTGAATAGTAAGCACCTTTCATAAGAGTGCTTAGCATAATGAGCAAACAAAAATGTAAAAAATTGGCTCTCTTAAATAGTGATGTTTTAACAGAAAGAGTGAGGAAGAGATACTGTGACGTCACGCGCTGGATTCGAATGTACCAATCGGTATTGAACGGTTGTTTAAATAGCGCATTTTTATTTATATAGAAAAAGTTTTGCCCGGAAAGCGTTGTCGAACACAACTCCTAAGGGTTTGAGCAAGTACCTATGGAACTTTAAACGATAAGATTTTTTCTCTAACCAAAACTAAGGGGCTAGAGATGGATAGCAGATACATATAAAAGTTGCGGGAAGATATAGATAGAATTGTCAAAGAAATGCTCTTTGTGTCACAGCAAAAAACTGCAGGAGAAAGTAATAAACTCAAGAAATAAATAATTTTTCAGTGAAGTAAGAGAGATGCGGAAAGCACAGGAAACTTTTGTGTCTTACATTGAGAGCTATGGACGCAACAAATTCATTTAAAGATAATTCTGTGACCTATTTTCACCACATTTTGAATTCAAATTTTTCGATTATTTTTTAAGCATACATTATAAGCAATAAATTACATTATTAATAAATTGCTTTAATTTTTCGAAATGGGATGCATTGTGATCTTATGTGGCATTCAATGAAAAAAAAAATGTTTTGCTTAACGGATGTTTCGCATTGGGATTAAGATTCGGGGAAGAATTATGCTCGTTAAGTGAGACTCCATTGTAGTCCCTGTATAAATTTAAAAAATGTATTTAGTTCCTACTCGCAATAACATTCAGTTTAGTGATCTTTTGTTCAACAAAATTAAATTAAATATAAACGTGCTGATGATAAACGCATAAGCAAAAGGGTATTTTCAGCAGCAGATTTAAAAAATATATACTAAGTTTCTAGACAAAATTTATTATTCTTTACCTATTATTCCTTACAACTTTAAAAAATATTTTATGAAATTCTTTTTTTAATTACTTAAGTGGTTATTCTTAATAGTTTAAAAATTATACTATATTATATGCTGATATGTGGTATAAATTGATTTTAAAAAATTATTTTACCAATAATAAAATGTACAAGTACTTCAAGAAAAGTTTGCTGGAGCAGATACTTTCATGTTTTTCTAATATATTCTTTATTTCATGCTGCTGTTGTTTCTAATGGCACTTGCCAAGGACAAGTTCTTTGAAGCAGTCAGCGATTTTAAGCTCAAAGTGAGTCTCTTGTTATAAGCAGCTCCATCCAGGGCTAAGAATACGTCTTGGCTACTCACACATCACATTCGCCTGCACAGTTGCTTTTTACAGAGGGACACATTCACACATCTCACAGATAGAACAGATGAAGAACGTATATGCGCTCACCAGGACTCGAACCCAGGACTCCCATATCTCGGGGAAGATGATAAGTTTAGGTTCTCTTTTTAGTTGTTAAGTGTTTGAAATTAGTGATGTCCTAATTCCTGACATCAATATTTATAATTTGTTATTTCTTTAAAATCACAAGAGCAGGATGAAAAATTTATACATGTTAAATCACGCAAAAACATCTTAAATCAACGCTTTACTAATTCCTAATTTTCTCATTACTTTATTAAGCATTGAAATTTAGCAAATTTATAATTTTCTCATTAATTTATAAAGTATTGAATTTTAGCAAAAGTCAAAAATTTATAGTGTCTTTAAATTATAAACTATAATATTTTTTGTTTACATTTTGTTCCAGTATAAGATGATTTGCAGAATTTTGAATATATTAAAAGATGCGAAAGAAAAAATGGCACCGAATTCTTGAACTCTTCAGTTTCCTGCTTATTTTCTGCTGCATTGAAACTGCTATAACGATTATGTTATCTTGGTCTATTCGTTTAGCTACTTTTAATCAAAGAATGCGTTGGAGTTTGGTTGACCCACTTCCGAGAATGAGTTGCATTCAATGTTGAAAACTCTATTAAGTCTTCTGCCCATTTATTTGCTATATATATCTTTTTGTTTTTATGCAGTAAAACTACTTAAGCTGTCTTGTCTTCAAAATCTGTTTAAACATCGTTTTCCTCTAGATGCACTTCACTTTCGGCACATTCAACTCCGGAACTTGTTTAGAGAGATATCACTGATGGTGATATTCAGACTTAAGATATTCAGTTCAGAATGGTATCCCAATTTTTCTCTGAATATCGTTTGGTGCTATATCTAAATGATCAGAGATCTCGGATTATCTGGGATAGTCCCAAATTTCGATTGTTTTCTCTCAAAGTGAATAATAATCCCAGAATTGTCCTGTAATATTGCAAATTTTTTTATAAATAATTACTCTGCATTAAAAAAATATTAATTCAGTTTAATCTTTAATTATATAAAATATTTTATTTATAAGTAAATTATATTAAAAAATATTAATTTTGATTCAATCTTAAATTGTATAAAAATATCTTGCTTACAAGCTTTGTTTTAAAAAAAATATTGATATAATTTAATGCTTAAATGAGTAAAATGTTTTATTTATAAGTAAATATTTTGTATTAAAAATATTAATCTAATTTAATCTTTAACAGTATTAAAAAGAGAGTAAATGTCGTCCTTTTTCATATATCCACAATACAAAATTATGAGTCCTTTCCAAAATAACTTCAAAGCAGAACATTTATCAAAGTAAACAAAACCCAAAAGCTCATATTTAGCATATTTCACATCTATACACTCCAAAAAATTATTTCTGTTTCACTGTAAAATATTTATTTTGTTGTTCTGAAATCATACATACTTACATCAATATCCAATCTATTTATTAAAACAACACCCTATTTTCCATTTTGTGTTGAATTTTTTGGAAACTTTACTCGAACTTTCCCTTTTTATAAATTGATTTGTATCAAATAAAAGCACTTTAAAAAACAAGTTTTATATTTCATACAATTTATTTTAAGAAGATATGAACATGTATGAAAGTAATTCCATTTTTTCACTTTTTATAAAGGTAATAATTTTAAAAAGATTAATTAATTCTATATAGATAAAAAAGGCTTTAAAAAGTTTGAAGGACCTTCTATTTAAGTTGCATTAATTAACTGTTTTGAAACAAAACATGACAGCTGTTTTAGAATGTACCTCACAATATTTGAATCGTGAACAGAGAATGAGGATGACACCAGATCAGGTGCCCTCACTCATCTCCAGTCTTTCGCTCTGCATCAAGTAGGACAATTTAGCAACTACAAATTTGGCATGTGCCATAGTGACTTGTATGCGGTTCTTTAAAGGGCTCCCAATTTGGAAGTCTTCTATTTCGAAGCTGAAATCTTTCCACCAAGTCACATTTTCCATGATACATAGATTTGAAAGCTATAACTAGGAAAGAACAGAAATAGTCTTATTTTCAACTAGTTGATAAACCCGATTTTACGCAAGATAAAAATCCTTTGATGTATAATATTTTTAAGGCAAAAAAATTATCTTCCATAAATTACTATGATATACAAATCATTTTATCTTTATTAATTTTTTAATTAAAAGTAGAATATAAATTGTACAAGATGATTTTTGAAAAAACACTGATATCTGAATTTCTCTATAATTTACTAATAATTGTTACATTACTACTCAAATGATTTATTAATAAATCCTAAGAAAAGTTTTAAAGATCATTTTATGATAATTAGTTAAATAGCTCACTTTTTGATTCGAAAAACATGAAAAATAAACGAAATAACTAATTGTTCCTGACACTAACTCTTAATCGTCTTCTTTCAAAGGTTTTTTTTTACAGTTTTAATGATAAAACTATAAACAGATAATATCAGCAGAAAACAGAACACACAATAGCTGTTCCTCGATAGTAAAATATACCTCATTTGTTACAAAATCATTTGCTTTTCTTACCTGTCTCTCAATTGAGCAATTTACTTATGCTTGCTTTTAAACATCGTTAAATCTGTACTTTTTAATAAATCCATTTATCAATCTATGAATAAGGTAAAAGAGATATTTAAAAAAAATAGTAGGTCATTAGTTAGAAGTCTTACCATTGCCTAGCAAAAGAGAATCTACTTTATTTCAAAACCATTTGCTTTAAATTTCTCTAAAGAATTTGTAAAAATTGAATAAGAAATTGCAATTAATTAATTTTTGAAGAGGCAAATTTTTGAATTTTAAGATGGCCGCAAAAGTATTTTTTGTGGGATAACTAATTTCCCCCGAAAATACAGTGTACAACCTCGTTGCCACAACGACTTCTTTTTATTTGGTAAAAAATGAAAGGGAAAAAAGGTTAAGATTTCGGTTAGTTAATTAACTGAATATTTAACTTATTTTTGTACTTTAAAGAAATAATGGTAACCTGCCACTTTTTTCAAATAAGTGTGCAAAAATTTGTCAAATTCTGTTTAAGAAGTGTAACCGAACATACTTATAAACATAGCCACAGTGACTTTTATTTATTTGGTAAAAAATATTTTTTTTCATCTTAGCGTTATATTTGATCGAAACCTATAGTTCTATTAGTTCTCCTTTTTTATTTGAATCTATGATAAGTGATCCAACCCTGACTCGCGCAGGTTTCTTACACGTGTTTCAGTTCAAAGTTTCACTTGAAAGAAGAACCTTGACAGAAGTGCGCATGCTCTGTCAACCCCATATATGTATCTGGTTAAATTCTCTCTGGGCATCTTAAAGTCAACTGGTGGCATAGTTGTAGTTTCTGTTCAATTTTACCCTGTTACATGAATACAGTAAAAACTTTTTAATACTAACTAGTAAGCATTTTAGGATTTAATACAAAATCTTCTTGAGTTTTAACTTCTAGACGGATTTTAAGTCATTTCACTCTCGAAGTTCAAAAGATTATTTCGCTTGACTGGAATATACAACAAGCAGGTCTAATCCTGACCCTCTCAGATTTGTGACTTGCTTGCGCAATTTGTAACTTACTTCAAAGATTTAGAAAAAAGACATCATTTGGGAGACATAGATATCGACTTTTTTTTAATAAAAAAAGTTTCACCTTAACTTTCGAGCTGATCTAACCCTGAAGTACTTGAGGTTGCCCAGCTCGACTCGGATACATAACAAGTAAGTCCAACCCTGACCCTTTCAGGTCTCTCTTTACACGTGCTCACTTTGCAGCAGAGTTCCAGAACTCACACGTCTTTGCACGCGTGTTCCACCAGCTACTTATTTGCTTTGGGCATATTTGAGTCTGCAGAATCCTCGGAGGTAATTTCTTTTCAATTAGAGCTTGTTGCTGCAACACGAAGCAAACAAACAAGCAGCAGTGGTGATTGGGAAATTTCATCGACTTTGGATGGGTAGTGCTGTAACGGAGAGAGAACACGGGGAAAGTAAACAATCTTTTCCTTTATGCCTGAAGCTTGAAAGGAAACTCGTTTCCAGTTCACCTCGCCTCTCGCTTTTTTACCCTGCGGTGGCTTCTTTCAGTGATAGTGACCTAGAAAAGCATGTATAACATCCTCCTTCGAAGGAAAAAGGAGTTCCACGCCGTGGGATGTGGAGGGGAAACCGGAATATGATTCTGCACGAGGACAGATATCGCTTCAATTAATAAGAGAGAGATCGTTCTCTTTCTCCGATTTCATTTCGCTTTTTCAGCATCTGTGGTAATGAAACGGGCTGTCCTTTAATCGAGTGGTAAAAAAAATGTTGGTTTGGAATAAAGTCATTTTATCCACTTGAGTTGCAATTTAACCAGCGTGTCTAATTGGATGATGCATCCAGTTTTACAAATTTAGTGGGTCAAAAGAAGCATCCGTAGAATGGTTGAAAAGATTTATCTTTTCAACTTATTCCGGATTTCATATGAATTCATTATTTATTAAATTAGCCATCTCATGTAATTTGAAGGTAATTATCGCTCAAATGCGTAAAATTCAATCGCATTTTTGTTTCCACAAGTTACCTTTTATAGTAACATATATTAGCTTGTGTATCCCATTAAGTATAACTTATTAGTACAATTCACTTTTCAAGGGCTCAATTGAGGTATAAACATCTTTAATCTTGATTATATTTACCAATCAATGAGCATCATTTCTAAGCCCTATTATCACTTTTCCTAGCCTTGAGCCCACACTTGTTTAGTGTCTGTCTTGTTCACGGCTTTGCTTTTCTGTAACAAATCAAATTACAAAAAGAATTAAGAAAATTAACACTCTGCTTTCTCCTTAATTTTTCATTTTGACATTCTTTTTAAAATAAAATCCTTGAGTTCAAAACTAATAAAACTCTATTTGCATTAGAATGGAATATGCTACCCTATTACAAGCTTCTAAACCACCTCTTTTGCATATTTACAATAAGTTTTGACTTTCTTTTTTCTAATTCATTTCAAAATATACAGTTCATATAATCAAATGAAAATTTGTATTGATTTATCTTAAGATTTAGATTCTTCCATAAGCTTTAAATTTATTATAATAATGTATTTGTCATGTTATTTAACTTACAAACCTTCGACCTTCACTAATTCAGCATGAAGTGTCTGACATGACGTTTAGCATTGAGCATCCAAACAGTAATTGTAAGTAATGTTTATGATAAAACAGTTCACGTGTAGAAAACCCACGGAGAAAGGCGGACGGTAACATCAAATTATCGGTGAGAAAAAAAGTTGAAATTGGGCTTATAAAACGCTTCGAAACAGATTTTGAACTCATTCCTAATTAATAAAAACTTTCGAACATCTTGTGTTGAAAGGTTGTTTCGCGGAATTTTTCTTATTTTCTTTGGAATTTTTCTTAAGGCGACTTTTGCTACGTTGGAAACCAAAAGTTAGTAATTCGAAAGGAATCTGTTGACAACTTGAGAGTATTTATTTTAGGAAGAAGTAATCTGTTTTCTATCAGTTTTGCTTTGTTACTCACACTTACATTGCGAGTATTTTTAGATTTCTAAATTAAACTTCCTTTCTTAACTAATAGAAAATAATACTTTTAAGGAAAAAAACTATATTTTCAGAAAAATTATTAACATAACACTGATGATGAGTCTTTACTAATTTTTGGAAGATTATGAAACAGTGTAGTAAGAAAAAAATTCTTCAATTTGCCTTTGCCAGTAAATAATAACTATAAATACTCCCTTAAAGGATTAGTGCATTTGGTAAATACAGAAAAAGCAATTATTTAATGAAATTGTCCATTTCAGAGAAGAATAAAAACGTTAATGAAATGCAATTTCTTGAGTAAGGCAATCTAAAAAAAATTTAGTATATGAGAAAATAACATTTATTAAATCCGTTATTTCTTTCGAGTATTTCTTTTGAAATGAAAACAACTTATTTCGTTAATTTTGAAACTAACAAAGTTTGTTCTGTTTGACCAATTTTAAATCGTTTCAAAATACCAAAATACTGAATTTCATCTAATTTTCTCCTTCTCAAGAGTTAATATGAATTTAATTGGCCATTATAAATTTGTTTTATAGTGACGGATTAGAAATCGAATGGCCTGATACACATTGTGAAATTTCGATTTAATTTACATGAATTACTACTGCTTGAAAACTACACTAAGGTTATTTGGTGATAGACCTAATGAACTTAAATCTTAATCACTACGACGATATCTATGTCCACGCCTCAACAATTTTTCACTCCCTTCTGCTAATACTATCTCGCTATATTAGAGGAAAGACATTCATTTTTCGTGGATTAAGCATGCACCAAAGCCTCCTATAGCAACAAAAAATGGTTTATAGTCATGAAAATGGTTTTGACCTCCTAATTTTTCTGTGCAGTTATCAAGTCATAGCCACTCCCTTTAGCAAGCTTTGACTAATTCGAAAAGGCAGATGGTTGAGGATTCTTGAACTACTTCTGTATTAATGCATTGTGGCCTGAAGAGAAGAGTTGCAGAAGACTAGAGGTTCAGGTTCGGATTCTAACAGAAAGTTTGCTGTGTGGATTGGTTTAGTGCTGGAGTAAGTGCTTCTTCTGGTTGATATATACTGCATGAAAACTTAGTGATTGTATTGCTTGCCTAAAGTCACCCTCATGATAGGACTTAGAATGATATCATGAGGGTGAATACATCCATTCCTACACTTCATCCATTGTCAAAAAGGGATTTTTTAAGGAATGGACAGCTTTCTTTTAAGAAGTTTAGTCAATAAATGTTTGTCTAAAACCTTTTTTAATTATGATTAGGGAAATGAAGGAGAGAATATAAAGGTGTTTGAGTTAGACACCTCATTATTTTTTTATTGAAATCTTTCAAGAGAAGATACTGATACTTGGAATGGTGAAAATGAGAAAAAACGGCCTTTTGTTACGTTGCAGCCTATTTGTGCCATGGCAAGATGGAAATATTACCTATGTTGTTGTTACTTATGGCCATGGACAAGTTCCCTGCTGATACATCAGCAGATGTAAGTCGAAAGAAGCGTCACTTGTTTTAGAAGTAATGCCAACTAGGGCCAAGAGTACGTCTTAGCTACACACTCAGCACATTTGCTTGCACAGGTACTTTTTATAGCGGGACACAATTACACATCTCACAGAAGAACATCCATGCCCAAATCGGACTCCCAGAACACGAGGAAGACGCGCTACTTCTGGGCTAGAAAGCCGGCAAATATCAACTATAAATAATACAATACTAACTGCTTTTCGCTACCATAAACTTGTTAGAGATTGCAAAAGTATAACGCAAAGTTTGCCTCGAATAATTTCAGTCTCTTATTGGTCTTTTTTAAATCTATAATTTTATTCAAAGCAATACAAGCAAACATATGCTTGAAATTCAAGAGGAAGACAAAACATTTCTCGACGTGGATGGGTACCTAAGAGACTCTCATCGGGCGTAGTTGCAAAATTTGAATAGTATGGACCTAAAAAAGTTTAAAAATTAAAAGGAAAGAGTTTTATTCAAACAGAAACTAATAGCGCAAATATTTATAATTGTATATTATAAATATTTATAATAATATATATATTTGTAAAATATATATTTCTCGTAATGTTTTTCATTTTTGTTGTACTTTTTGTGATTAAATTAATTATTTACTTTATTTTTAATATCAGAGTAACTTCGAATCTCTCCTGTGAAGCAAATGGTATAAAAAGCAGAGATCAGATTGAGGCCGAATTTGAGTCAGCATAATCATAGAAAATGAGGGAAATTATTTCTATTAAAATGTTTAATTTCAATGACGGTGCACTAAGTATAAAATTATACAAAAAGAAAGTAAATTTTAAGTTTCCTAAGAATCAGAGATGCATAAAACATCATGTGTCGTTATTATGGAGCCATTGAATAAAAACCTTTAATGTATCACATTTTTATCCCACTTCTGCCTTTGTGTTGTTGTTGTTGTTACTTATGGTACTTGCCTTTGGACAAGCCTCCGCTGATACAGCAGCAGATTTAGCCGAAAGGAGTGTCCCTTGTTTTTGAAGTAGCGCCAACTAGGGACAAGTGTACGACTTAGCTACACATTCACCACATTTGCTTGCACAGCCTCTTTTTACAGGGAGCACAGTCACACATCTCACAGAGAGCACACAGAAGACCAACCATGCCCAAACCGGGACTCCCAGAACACGAGGAAGACGTGCTACCTGTGTGTCAGAAAACCGGCTCTGCCTTTGTAAATGTATATTACAAGAATGACCTCGTAGGAAAGGAAAAACTTATAATTTCTATCCTAATATTTTTGTTGACAAAATTCTAACCATATGATTTTGATAAACTTATACTTAATAAATTTCTTTCAGCAGTCATTAGAATAAATTAAGTAAGTTTTGTCGTATAAGTTCCAACAAAAAATCAATTTTAAGTCTATAAAAGAACTTTTCATGACGCTCCAAAGGGTTTTTTAAATTTCTCACATGATAGCCTTTCTTCAATAATTAACATTAATGAGCAAAAATAGATAAGTTAATCGCTTTTAAAATACCCCCTAAAATTTGCTGAATAGCTTTTTTTTAACTGAATTTAATTTCAAGTATATTCATGAAGGCTACCTTTCCTTATTTAGTTACAATATGAAGTTGTGGAAAAAGTTTTATAATAGAAATAGAATTAAGATAGTATTTTTCAATTGCGACGAAGACTGTTCTTTTTTCTTTTTTTTAATCACGAGTGTAAAAAGTTCCAGAATAATAATCTATCCTCTTATTAAGTTGAAGTTTGAGTTATGAAAGAAAAAAGAGAAATGACTCAAAAGAAATTACATTAAATATTATTACACATTTACACTCAAAATTTATATTTATTGAATTCATGATTCGATTAAGTATCTCATACGATGAATTGAAAAGATGTACAAAATTTCATTGAAAAACGTATCGAACTAATAACGAATTGTAATTCTCGTTTGAACATTAAAGAAGATATTAATATTATAAAACTTTAATGTTATTTTAAGGATAGACATTTCTTTAAGAAACCGCTGAGATTTTAATGAGGTGCTTTTATTGTTATATTTTTCTCATTTAATTTTCAGATGTGAATGAAAAAAAAATCTTACATAAATTATATATATATATATATATATATATATATATAATTAAAATAAAGAGATAATGCATTAAAAAATTGAAATATATATATATATTATATAATTAAAATAAAGAGATAATTTGAATTAAAGAGATAATGCATTAAAAAATTGAAAAATAAATTGAAATATTATCTGTTTTCATTTAGAAAGGTGGTTTTCTCCTAAAAAAATTTGTATTTAATGATTATAATTTATTAAAGTTTAATAAATATTTCAAATCCTTCAGAAATTTGAGTTTTAAAGTTAAAATTTTTACTCTCCATTACTTTTTAAGATCAAAAAACACAAATGAATTTTTTGGGGAGAAACAAAACTGAAACAATAGAAAATCGTAAACAAGTTCGCCGCAGCAGATTTTCCTTAGAGGTCAAAATGATTCAAACATAACAACAATGGGAAACAATGAAAATTCCATCAAAATAAACAATTTCCAGTGAAATGAATTTTATGCTCCGAGCTAAGAAGATTTGAATTTCAAATGTCTCTTCAATCGGTTCGATTGCCCACTATCAATATAATACACATAACGGACAGTAACTGTCAAATATGGGTCACCGTAGTCAAAATGTTAAATTTTGCTTCGTTTTTTACCTCATGTTTATCGCACTGACCTAAATTCTATACGAAAAAGTCAAAACGATCTGCGGTATCCTTTTGGATAGAGTGGAACGTTTTCTATCCATTCTTCAGGCTCGTAAAAATCGTTGAATCACCGTGACTCTGATGAGAGACCGCACCCCTGAAGTCACACTCCACTAACACCAGGAACCAAATGGATGTAGTAGCAGTTATGAAATAAAAATGTAGGACGTTGCCATCTACATGCCTGGGGTATAAAACAAAACGCTGAGGGATTACTTAATTGCGGGTTCAGAGTGGACATGGCCCCTCAGTAAGCGTTCAGAAGTAATGGAAACGCCCCACGTGCAATTATGCTGTTAAGCAAGGGTCACCCTAAGTTTACCCTCACGAGGAGAAATTCTTCGGAGAAAGTTGCAGACCTCTAAGGGGGTCGTGAAAGTGGTCTGATAAAAATGTAGGCCAGGTATCAATATTTGATGAATTGAAGTTGTTTACTGGTGTCAGTAAAGACTTAGGTAGATTTATGAATTATTCCGCACCTTATGCAGTGTTAGATTCACTGAAAACATATGCCAAGCATTAGCAGGCGGAATTTTGTATGCTTCGGCAATCACATCCTCGAGGCACCGAAGCGGCCTAGAGATCTCGTTTCGAGAAAAGCCTTGACCTTCATTTGACCTGGCAAACTTTTACTTCGCTCGTAGGTTTTGAAGATCGTGCTTAGTCAGAGTTTCTTCAGCACGGGACAGCAAGATTAACGTCGAGTGTGAACTGAAAATAAAATTTTGCAAAAAGAATATTAAAGGGAAAGAAGTTGCTTGTATATTCCTTAACAAAAGTAATTAAATAAAATCAAATATAGATTGCTTTAACTGTCTCAATATTCTCAAACATTTGGGAACTAACAAAGGATGATCTTCGGTTAAAGGATTTCCTCTGCGATGGAGCTTTGACAAGCATCAGGATGATGAAAAATATTTATGAAATATGCTTGATTGTAATAAAATATTTAACTTGTACCTGAAATATTAGAATTAATATAATTTACAATATTAGACCTATCATTTAACACTATTCTGTTATTCGTATCAATTTTCTCCTCAGTCTAACAAATTTTAAATAGTGCCTCGGGGGTCCCGGGATCGAGTTATGGCATGGTTGTTCTTCTGTGTTCTATCTGTAAGGAGTGTGAATGTGCACCCCTGTAACAGGGGGCTGTGCAAGTGAATATGATGAGTGAGTAGCAAAAGTCGTACTCTTACCCCTAGTTAGCGCTACTGCAAAGCAAGAGACGCTGATTAGGTTTAAACCGATGACTACCTCAGCAAGCTTGTTCACGGCAAGTGCCATAAGAAACAACAACAATTTTAATTAGTCTTTTCAATAATAATATGTTCAATGTAAAGATATGTTCAACTTAAATACCGAAACTGACTGAACGCTTATAAATGTGTGGGAATAAATATTCACAAAATTTTGCCGAAAGTTGCGGAAGTAGTAAAGGATAGCCTCCCAAGCAAAACAGTCAGCAATTTCCTTTGCAGCAGAATTTCTAGGAATATTCTGTAAGGTGAGAAAATGTTTATGGAAGTTTGGAAAACGCGTGATAATACGGAAACTTGATTTTGAGAAATTTCCGAAAATGAATTTCTGTTGACGGAAGCTTTTGACCTGAATCCAAAAACTTCCGACTATCAAAATTCCATGGTTTAGAATTTTTTGATAATGAGAAATCAATTATATAGGCTTTTTAATATTTAGAAATATCCCCAGCCTTATGAATGTTCTATTAAATTATTTATCAAGGAGCTGATAACATAAAAAATTATTGTCCTTGGTTCTAGACTGCTTTGCATAATTTTTTTGGGGGAAGGGGGGGTTCAGTTTGTTAATTTGTGAATTGCTTTAAATGTGATAGTATTTTTTTCCATTTTGGGAATTTACTCTTTATTTATGACACGATACGATTGAGTATTTAGACGCCATTTCAAATAGTATAACTGAGCAAGTGAATAAGATAATGACTTGGGAGTGGAGGGGGGTGGGTCCAGCAGAGAAAAGATTAAAAGAGTGAAGTTAAAAAAAAAGAATAAATATCCTAGAAGTTGTGGCTTCAATTTTTGCGCAGTAATTACGTAAATGTGGGGAGATAACATAAAATGCGTTCTTGTCATATAATTTTTCTTCAAAACTGCTACATTCATGCCCAAGATATCACAATAAAACCTCTTATGTGAATATAATTTTAAAAAATTCTAACCAAAGTATCATTATAATTGAAGCTTCTTTTTTTATTGCTGTTTTGTTTGTATGCCATCAGAGGGAGTTTTCAAATGAGTACGCTGATGGAATTGAACATCCAAAAACAATAATCTCGGACAAAATAATTAACAGTTGCCTCATATTTTTCTCTTGTTATAACTCGCATGAAGTTGTGAAGAAAGACAACCTTGCATTTCAAAATTTCAAATTTTAAAACTTCAAACTATTTCACGCTCCCAAGATTTAAAGAAGTTGAAATTAGGCTTTCTAGATGACTAGCACTGTCCCTTTGAAAATTTGTAAGAGGATTGATTCCAATCTGAATTAAAAAACCACACCAACATTTATATTTAGCACTATAATGTATTTAACTTAATTGCTTGTACTATTTCCATGAAGTAATAAATAGGAAGAATTAAACAGGCAGGTCCTGAAATATAGATTTATTTCTGTTTCATCCAAACAGAATAAGATTTATCTCGGTTTTCGGCAAGCATCCCAGAAAAGTCAAACTCATGCAGAGCATTAGATCAAAACTGAAACTTCAGGCCCACATCTTTCACATTTTATCAATTTCAATATATTTAAATAATTACTTTTTAGGTACTATATATTAAATTATAATGTGTTATATATTAAATTATATCTTATAAATTTCAATATATTTAAACCATTATTTTTTATGTGTTATATATTAAATTATAATCATCATCAGGTCCACTATATGGTAGGCCTTAAGTAGAATCTAGATTTTACATGGCGATTCTCCGGTAACAAAGTTCTCTAGGTCATTAGATTATAAAATGTAATAAATATCTATAAAGAAATCTTTCTAATAAGTCTCTGTACCTTTTTGTACCGGTTAGAGGCAACTTTGCTTATTTCCAAATGATAAAGTTATTAATAGAACAACTACGGTTGTTTCCCTGTTCAAAATTGTCATAATACCTTGACGCTTGGCCAATGTGTTTTTCATATTTTGTTTGTAATAATCATAATTCTCATTGAAATGGTACAGAAATTTAGTGAATTTGAAGACATTGAGGGGAAAACTTCATAAGACAGAAAACATCATTTCAGACACAAGTAGTAACTTTTGTCTAAGGGCTATGTTACTCGGCTACAAACTCTAACATTGCGAGTTCGGTCCTAACCTACGAATTCACCCTCAATATCGCCTACAAATTATTAAAAATTACGATTTTGTTCTTTAGTAATCATAATTGTTGTCATAATCTTTAATAGGTTGATGATCTAAAATGAATTAATTTCATTGGTAATATTCAGAAATAAAACTTTTTACTAACCCTTTCTCGTAGCATTATAAGAAGAAAAAATAAAATAAGTTGAATTAAACTCTTAATTTCGGAAGTTATTTGGAAAATATAACTCTTTTTCAAATAAAGATAATTTATTCTAAAAGCTTCTTCCTTAAATTAATCAAAAACTTATTGAGTTTGAGTCACAAAGTAATAATTTCTTAAGAATAAGTTAGAATCGTTATGATATTATCTCCACTTTCAGTAATAAATTAAAAACACTAGCTTTTTTAGTTTTTTTTTTTTTCTAAAAATTACAGGATTCTAATAACGTTAAATTAAAAAAATTGAGGTAGTGCTGTTAATGGTTTCTTTATTTAAATATTTACTAAAAGAGCTATTAATTCAAAACACCAAATGCGATTTCGATAGATTTCATTTATCCACTATTATTTTGATAAGAATAAAATATCATATCGTTGAAATCTGACAAATTTTTGAGATTTTAGCTTATTATTTTGGGTGTTTACATGGGTACTTTGCTTTAATGTTATAAGAAAAATATTTCCTATTTTTACAACTGTTTTCAGATTTTATTTGTATATTAAATAAAATAAACTTTACTATTTTAAGAGTAATAAAATGTTTTCATTTCATTAAATTAGTTGCAAATTTAATTTTCGCTATTCAGTGAATATTTATTTTATAAATGTATTGCTGTTTACAAAACAGTTTTCATAAATAAATTTTCAAACTATATTTCGCTGCCCCTTAGCCTGATGGTAAGGTCTGTGGAGAAAAGAGATAATACTCTTTTTGGATATTGTGACAGAAAGTTTGGGGGATCAAACCAAAATATAATTAGCTAATAAAAAATTAAACTTGGGTAACTTCATGAAATTAATATAAATAATTTGATTGAAAAATAAATTGGCCTACGAAGAGGTCTAGTTTGTAACAACGTGTAATAATTTTTTCAAAAATATTTCATACAATTTTTATATAATTTTTTAGCATTACTTGTCCCTGACTTAAAATTTCAATGGGAAATATGCAGAGTGTAGTTTTTAAAAAACGAGAGACAGTGGACATTCTTTTGATATATATCATAGGTACTTGGTTTAAATAAGTACGTCTCTGATGAATTAGATACTTTTAAGATGAATGCGAATTCACAAAAGAATAACTTTAATAAACGGGACAATAAAAAAACGAAATAAACGAATTATTCAAGACCAAATTTTGAAAATTATTTCTGATATTATCAGCTTCTTTTAAAATAAAAATAATGAATAAAAATACGAAATAAACGAAGTAATCAAGACCAAATTTTGAAAATTATTTCTGATATTATCAGCTTCTTTTAAAAATAAACGATAAATATAATAAAGAAATTATTTTGATATAAAATATTTAAAATTAAAAAATTAATTCCTAGAGAGAAAAATCTATCAAATTCTTTGTTATAGAAAGGGAAGAAATTAAGTTATGTGCAGGTTGTCTGTCCGAAATGTTAAGAATAGTTGAAAACACAACATTTAGCAACATATCTATCAGAAATTATTTTTCTTTTTCGTATTCCTTCTAGTTATTTTAGTGTTTGCATCGTTGTTTTTCTTTGAGTAAATGACATTAGTCAGATGATGCAACACTTTATTTTCTTATTTTTTAATTTAATTTTTAAATAAATGAATAAAATAATTTAGCATAAATTTTCCCCTATTCAGATGGCATATTTTTTCCCTATCCTTACTATTCGTTTTTCATTCCAAATTTTAATGTTTCATAATTATATCAAATTACGAATAATATATATAAAAATGAATGAATTTCCAGATTTTCTTAAGCCAAAAATGTATATGGAACATTTCAACATTAGTTTTTTTTATAGTTACTGAAGTTTACCTGTTACAAAATGTGTGTTATTAGCAAAAAAAAATCTTTTTTTGTTGTTAATTTAGAAAAAATATTCTTAAAAAATTAACGTATTTTAAGCGTTAATAATTCTGTATAGTTACAAATTGGCTTCATGTAAGATGTAGTCGTAGTTCAATAATTAAAGATACTGACGCAAACTTCCATGTCTTATAAGATAAAAAATATTTCGAAGTGAGAAGAGAATGAAGACTTAGTAATCTGAGTATCTAATTTATTACACTAAAAAGTTTCCTATTCATGCCACGAAAACACATTATACTTAATTCTACACAGCACATGGTAAGAGATTTGCAGCTGCTCTACGATTATGGCACGTGCGGACCTTCTGGCACGTGATTCCATTATAAACATATCCTCTAACTGAATATGGTTATTCGCTTAATCATTCCCTATTTTTTTAACAGACGAAAACATCTGCTTTGTCATCTACTCGGGGTCATTCATTTTTTGTTCTTAAAGAATTACCGTTACTTTTCTATAGACTAAGTTGCTGAATTTCAACTCAGATCGTATCATATTTGTGCAATAAATTCTTTTTCTGAAATAAAATTACCTTTTCATCGTTTCATTTCTTTTCAATTAGGTTCGGGTATTTCATTGTAATTATTATGCTATTTAATTTTTAAAACGATTGCATTATTTTTCAATCATTCAAGATAGAATTCTAGATATTAAAGAAACTCATTAGTAGACGAAATAAACCTCCATCATAGCAGAAAGAAAAAAAATCATCTTTCTCTCTCAGCAAAAACGCTTTGAATGTCGGGAGAAACAACCTGTTTGGAACAGAATAAAAAAATTAAAATTAAAATTGCATTACTTGGGATAAAAGCTTTGAGTGATCTTTATACAACCTTAATGATTCCAATGATTTATGGCTTCGAAAATGCTACAAAGGGTAAAAATTCACTACTAAACTAAAAATAGCATATTTGGATTGCGTCTTCAAATTGATAAATTAGTTTAATTATACTAACGTACTGTTTTAAAGCAACACTAGGACTATTTTGAATGGACATTGTGATTTGGAACCGAGGTCAGATGAAGAGGACGACACCTGAGCTGCCTCTTCTATTCCAAACTCCCGCAACACACCAGTAAGAGGACGTTTGACTAGATAGATTTAACGTGAACACTCTCTTACGCATTGGCTGAAATCAGGTTTCCAACTTGAAACCCTCTGGCTCCGAGTTCAAATTGACAGAAACCTGCTTCGAAACTGGAAAATCGTGAATTCGAGACATGATTCCTTCGAAATTTCGCTATCCATGTGACTTCAGTGTACATTAAACTTGCCTTTGTAAATAAAATATTAAATGAACGGTGAATGGAAAAGAAATAGTGATCACTATTAAAAAAATTAATATATTTCCTAAACTACAAGAAATACAAAACTAAATATCTTTTTTATTGTGAAATTCAATTAAACGGACAAAATATATTAAAAATTGCAAAGTCTATATCCAGTACTGGTCAGCAAAAAAGGATAAAGTCTTCTTCATGAAAATACCCTAACACATTCTTTCATCCTACAAATCATTTTTTGAAAGTTGAATGAATTCGGTGCTTTAACTAATTTCGCTAAGCCTATATAATTGACTGTTCTCCAAATTATTACTTTCGCTAACACTTTGACAGTTTTCTCTATAGGTGGCTGCTCAACAATCAAGAAGCAGAAGAAAGTGATTTTTTTTTAATTTCATTGATTCTAAATCAAAAGTACTTTAGTATTCTGAGATGAGAACACTAGTTTTTTTCTTTGGAAAAATGAGTAGATTTAAATGGTTCATATTTTTATAAATTAATGATTTTGAAATTTATGAAATAATACTTTAGACATGATTCCTAAAAACAGCAATTATTTTTGCATTAATCTTAACATTTTCCCTTTTTTCCACTTTTCATATCATGGTAAAGAATTCAATTTCAGAGCTTTGATAATTTTAATTTTGCACAATAGTGTTCACATTAATAAGCTCAAAGATAAATGAAATAAAAAGAATTAGAAAGTTTTTCAGGTTTTCTGTAGAAATAAAGGTCAAGATGGAGATTAATTGTGGATGCTTAAACACTTTTACTATCGACACGAGCATGTGAATCAGGTATTATACTTAAATATATGATTAAAATGTATTTTGGTTAAATTAGGTTAAGACTAATAAATGAAGATTCTTCTTACCAAATTCTCTTTTGCTAATGATTTTGACCTTGTTCTTAACATTTTTGTTTTCCCAGTTTTCCAAGCTACAAAAGCTAACTAATTAAACATATCACTCCTGTCTTATAAGAAATACGAGATAATTTCAAAAGACATTTTCATAAAATGTAGATCGAGAACAACTTAAGATGATGCTGAATTTATTGGAAAGTCATAAAAAGTCCAAATTACATACGGTTACGAAACTCAATGGTCCAATAATCCAACTCTAATGAAAGACATCCTATTTTTATGCTTTGGTAAATGACTGTAATACATTTCTTAGAATCTTTGGGCCCTATAAACGGGATGTAGGGGATATAATTGCAATCATAATAATGTGGCACTTTTTTTTTATCTCTATCAACTTATCAAGAAAAAAAGAAAAAATAGGAGGGAACAATAATACATTGCAGGTAAGACAAAGTATTACTTCCTAAGATGCGAGTCTTAAGAAGGGTACTAGCTACAAAATATTAAGATATTGATGTCATGAATTTTCTTGTAACCAGAATGACATTTGTGTTCCCTCAAATAAGTTAAACGTTGATATTCTTATAAAATGTTTAATGATTTTAAAAAAAATCACTTCTCCAGCTTCGATTACTATCCCGATTTCGACGATCTTTATTTCCCATGAAAGTTTGTTACACTTAAATACGTCTATTCTTCACGACGTTCCATTTTTGAAATAAAGTTCAAAACACTACTTCATCTAAATACCCCGTTGGTAAAATCCTTGACAGAATCAGCTCCCAGCTACAACTACCGTACCGATTTCACTAATTTATATTTTATATGAAAGGTCGCAACTTCCAGATTTGTCATCAATTGTTGCCTACATCTCACTTCAATCCAGTTTTGAGAGATGATACAAAATAAAACTTTGATAGATGCCCCAACCTCAACAGCTGGGTTGATTACGCCGATTAATTTCGCCATTTTACAAGCATGACCAATCACTTAGAAGAGTCAATATTTAACTTACATATAATTTAAAAAGTACTTTCTGTTGTTGTGATAAGATATAATTAATAAAAGTTGGTTAGCATGGTTGGTTAGTACCAATAATTTGGAAGGAGGCGAATAGCTGACTGTCGTAGATGGCGAGCATGTAATAATAGCATGAGATCAACAGAATAATTTTGGTCAAACAAAAATGATAAAAATTTAAGTAAAACAATGCAAGCTCAATTTTAAAATTATTTCCCCCTCTAAATTGTTCTATGTATGTTTTCTCCGAAGAAACTATTTCCATTTCAAAATTAGAATTGTTTTTCAGTTTGAATCTATGACCAACAATGCATATTTGCGACATATGATAGCAGAGATTTGGAAGAAATTCGTTTTCCTTTAACATTTATCATCAAGTTCATATGAACATGAGGTTTATTTACTTTCAATTTTACAGATTATATTGGGTATATTGGAGTGATATTCTATGCGTTGTTTTTTATATCTATGATATTTGATCTTTTCAATAACATATTTCTTTCAAGAATCCCAATTAAAAATAATTTATTTCTCAAAAAAAATATTAAAAATAATTTCAAAATGTCAGATATGAATTTTTAATTTCGAATTTTGAAATCTAATTTAATATTTCGATAATTTTTAAGGTATTTATTATTTTATTATTATTTGCAATTTTATAAAGTAAGATAAATCAAAATTTCATTATTCATACTACGACGTTGTAAATAATTATGAAATATTTGAAACACGACAGAAAAATAATGCATCATATTCTTGCAAATACCGGTTAATGAGTAACAAGATATTTCCTGAATAATAACTGCCCTGATAATCCAATTTATGATCATCATTGTAAACATGTTGCATGCGACATGGAACCCAGTATAATGATTTAATATCAGGTCACTACATAATGTTGTTTTTGAGATGAAATTTGTGGCGTCAATAAAAATCCGTAGTCGAAAAATAAAAATTTTATTATCTGCACGACCATCCCAAAAAATCAGATTTTAATAACGTGATGCCATCCCATTTACAAAAGCTCTGATAAAAAAAATAAGTTAATTACTACCGCAAATAAAAACTAGGAAAATTTCATTTTGAGCATGTGATTATACGAAATGAAATAAATAAGAAGTGTGATATTTTTTAAACAATAAATGCTGGACAAAGCTTTTTTGATCGTTCGCAATACTAAAGTTACTAGTTCAATGAAACAATTAAAATGAATAAAAATTAATTTGTTTTTACTTATGACACTTGCCATGGACAAGCCCGACTGATACATCAGCAGTTTTTAAGCCGGAGATATGCATCTCTTTTTTGCAAGTAGCGCCATCTAGGGCCAAAAGCACGACTTAGCTACACACACGCCACATCCCTTTTTAGGGGGGGGGGGACTTCATTCATGCAAATTCATTCATTCATCTCAGATCGCAACTTAGACCTGGAACAGAGAACGATCACCTCTGACCCAGTACCCCCAGCTGTATTATTCTCGACATGAAGGACTTTGCGACCACGAACAGATTTAAAGAGCACCAGCCGCCACATACTCGGGGAATCTTTTGGCAGGTGAGTTTCGAACACGTAACTTAAGGAGTACGAGTCCAACGCTCTACCAACTAGGCTATCCTGACCCAAAAAAATACAATTTAACTCGCACGAGCTCGTGGTTCTTGGGCGTTCAAGAAAATATGTTCTGACATGATACATTGAAATATGCATAGTGGATTTCATTTTAATCTCTTATTTTAAAGTCCACTGTCCCCTTAAATAATAAATAGAAATTCGTCGCTTAGTAAAATCCATCAAGATGTTCGAATGCAACCAGAACAGGTTACTTCATTTAGAAAATTGTCCACTTTAATTTTTTGAAAATAAGATTTTTCCGTCATGCATAAACAACTTGAAAGAAAAAAGATGCTACTTTTGTCCCCACATTAAAAATAAAAGTTATAATTTGAGCATTCAGATTTCGTCTTTTAACTTTCACCACTTCGCGAAACTTTCGGCGAACTCGTCCTGAATCATGTAGACGAGCGAAGACTTCCTGCTTTCTCTGTTCCAGCGCATCGTGCATGAACTTTAATTAGGGGAATTTCGAACTTGATTAGCCTGGAAATGTCTTCAGGCAATTTGAAAATCGGGGTCACTCGAGTTTTTGTTTTTTGTGTCGTAGGTTACCAGTCGAGGGACAAACAGACCTTTCCTTCTTTTCTTTTTTCTTTTTTTTTTCTCTCTCTCTCTCTCTCTCTTTTCTTTTCAACGCATAACCTGGGGACAAATTCGCGTTTCTTTATCATATTTCTTCGCAGCTGGACAGGTAACACTTTCTCTTCTTTGTTCTTCTGAATTCCAAATTTACTTAGCTACAGGACAAAAACGATCACTTTCGTTTGTTTGTCTGGATTGCTTTGTGAGATGTATAGAAGGGTATTTTGTTTAAAAGGATAGGTTATTTAACTGACAGAAAACGATCAATATAATTAGCAAACATCTCCATTTTAATACCTGATGAAAAAAATACGCTTCTCACCTAATTTTCATTTCCAATGTAATTTTTCTGAAAAAATCAATTTTTTTTTCAGAAATTTATTTTATGAATATTATTTTTTATCATTCATATCTAATAAATATACCAGCTTCCTGACATAGGGGAGAGTGTCTTTCCCATGATCGGCTTCGAGTCCCGATTCGGGCATGGTTGTTCTTCTGTGTTTATTTGTGAGGGGTATGAATGTCCCCCCTTGTAAAAAGGGGCTGTGCAAGCGAATGTGATGAGTGAGTATCAAAAGTCGTACTCTTGGCCCTAGTTGGCTCTACTGCAAAACAAGGGACGCTCATTCGGCTTAAATCGCCGACTACCTCAACGAGCTTGTCCTTGGCCAGTGCAATAAGAAACAACAACAACTAATAAATATAAATAAAATGTTTAAAATTTCGCGATCACTCAGATTGGATAAAGGCTCAAGCTTTAATTAGCAATCCAGTAACAAGTTTTCCCATGGGTCTACCTTATGTTTTAAATAGTTAAAATTCTAATCTCCAGCAAAAATTTATTAAAAGTGATGACGAAAAAAATTAATTTTCCGTTTAACTTAGAAGATAAACTAAAAAATAAATAAAGTCTTTAAAAAATCTTTTCAAAATTCTTATAAATTTGTATCTATCAGAAGAACCCATCACATCAAATCATTCTCAACTTCTGAAAAATATCGTCATAACCAAATTACATTCATTTATTTATGATAATGGAATATGGTTAGTTTCATTTCATTCGTATTTATTAACACAAACCACATGCAAGATTAGAACTCTAATTTCTTTCCAATTTAATATATCTACAAATCTTATCAAATTTTATATTCTTATAAGCCTAATACTTTCGAGTTCACCTTAAAAACCACAAATACCACAAAGAATTTATTTTTCGTCAATTCCGCATACTTAACTGATATAGCTTTATTTAAGTTCTGAGGTTATTGAGTGCAGGCAAGGTCATTTCTTTATCCAATGAAACATTTATATTTTAATGAAATTAAGTAGAATTATGTTAAGCAGTGCATAAAATATCAAAATAGTGTATTCTTCGTGATTTTTTAGCTTTAATACTAGGATATATTTGCATATTTTATGTATTCACGATTTTTTATATTTTGCTTTTTTTTTAATAATTTACTAACAAGAAGCAAACTCTTTCAATCTCGCTTGTTATATGCCTCTATTTTAAGATGGAATTTCACAACCCTTTTTTTAGCGAGTCAACATTTTGAGTCAAAGGTGATAGTTGCTCAGGGGTACATGCCTTCAGAAGATACTGCACCTCTCCTTCCATCGTGAAGCGGAACACGAGAACATAAATTGAAATTATTTAATAAAAAGTAACTAAAATAAAATTTTCCTGACTTCCTAAATTTTTCCTAATATTCATTGTAGGAATTTATTTTTAAAAAATTGTTTTTTACTTTACTTGTTATTCAGTGTGATAGGCGACATCTAATAGTAAGTTTGTGAAAAAAATAATAACATTACTTAATAACATTGAAATAGCTGGCGTCCAGTCCTATGTGTAACGCGTCTTGCCTTTGAGCTAGGCATCACGGGTTCTAACCGTGCATTCTAAAAACTCCTTATATATTCCTGATAAATGAATGAAAATCTTTCGCAATAAATGCCGAATAAATATCATATAAATAACTACTTTTAATGAAGTTCCCCGGAAAGCAATATCGAAATGGACATCTTCAGCACACATACACACACACATAAAAAAAATGTTACAAACTAAATTTTTGAATTCAAAATATGGTAAGAATAAATTATGGGAAAATGCTTTTCTAAGAAGGAAAATTTTATCTAAGAAGAGTTGTTTCAATGATTATGATGGGGAAAATTTTTTTGTCAAAGGTGACAGTTATTTCGGTGCTCAGGCCTTATAAAACTAAAAGTATTTTATGTCTTAACCTGATTTCTAAGTGTTAACAATAAGCAAGATTTCTTATATCTATTGATAGTGCAATTAAGTTTGCAAAATAGGGAACACTTCATGGTTCATAAATAAATAATCTGAATTTATTTCTAATGTATATCAAAGCAAAACAAAAATCCTTTGAACGTCATTCGTTCATATATCATTCACTTAAAAATGCCGGTTTATAACTCTCCAGGTACATTAGTATTCCTTAAAATATGTTTAAATAAATTACCTTTTATCATTGCAAAAGAATACTCTTTCAGATACCTGAGGTAACCTACAGTGCGTTCTATAAAACCATAAAAGAAAGCTTTTTAAAATATATTCGTTTCATAATGATTCAATTAGAACAATAAGTCGTAGACAGACTCTCCGACCAGCCACGAAGGCACATGGATTAACCAAAACTGAACAAACGGCCCACCGCAACCTGAACTCTGGTGGGAATTGTGGTTGAGTCCTAATGACCATCACCGACCACGGTACAATCTTTCCTGTAGGAAGTACGTTCCATCATCGATGGGATCATTCCATCCCCCCTCCCTATTAGTATACCCTCCAAGAGCGGCGTGATCCAACCACCATACCGGAAGCATCTCATCCTCAATTACAAGGTATCTCCCTGGGGGAACAATTAGAAAAATAAAATAAATGACACGGCAATCAAACCTAACAATGGAAATTAAATATTTTTGGCGAGCACGAAATAAATTTCCTCTTTTCATTTCTCAGTGGACTGGAACTTTACTCTTGAGCTAAAGATTAATTAAAACATTTCTAAGTAGTAAAGATAGTTCAATCTATAATCTGATATATGATAGCCCAATATCTCAATCCTAAGAAGTTTAATCTTTAGATTACTATTAGTTTAAGAATCTTTTTTTACGAAATTACTTTTCGACTTTTCGATTACTTTCTTCAGTTATTCAAGCTCTTTATCGATCACGTCCAACCAAGCACTCAAAAATCTCCAAGGTTCCTCTTTGATAACCGCAAAACTCGCATAACAAATTAACATTAATACAATGACAAATATATATATATATATATATGTGTGTGTGTGTGTGTGTGTGTGTGTGTGTGTGTGTGTGTGTGTGTGTGA
>JAOUZG010047184.1:1744275-1761804 GCA_026289955.1 Argiope argentata
GCATGTGTGTGTGTGTGTGTGTGTGTGTGTGTGTGTGTGTGTGTGTGTGTGTGTGTGTGTGTGTGTGTGTGTGTGTGTGTGTGTGTGTGTGTGTGTGTGTGTGTGTGTGTGTGTGTGTGTGTGTGATTATCATGATTTTTCATTCTCACCACAAGCTTTGAATGCATCTGTTTGATAGGGATATCTTTGAGTCATTTTTAAAACTTATTGCAATTAAACAATGAACGACTGGATGTTAAACCAAATAATAGTAATAATTATGTTACCAAGCTTGATGTGGCTGTATTGGCTCCATATAATATCAAAGAATTTTCAATATTATATGCATTCATTTCTTTCAATAAAAATACTTTAATGATAAAGACAATCAGATTTTATTTGTAACTGACAGGTCGATGATTAATTCAGATGTTACGCACTATTGCCAGTTCGACAGTCTAGATATATTACCGTCCTCTTCAGTTATATCCCTAGAAAATGTGAGAAATAAAAATAAATAAAAAGAAAACCAGAAGTTAAATCAAAGTTTATCGCAGGCAATTCTGAAAAATGGCTTTACAAGTATTCAACTCGCATAATGCCCCAATAGTTTAAAAAAACAAACTTATACACAAAAAAAAGAAGAAACTTAGAAAGGCATCCGAAAGAATTTCTTTCAAACAATAAAATTCAGTAAAGGTTTCCCTCTTTCATTAAATAGTAACATAATGAATATATTTGGAAAGGAATGGAACATTTATTAAACTACAAACTCTTTTAAATAACTTAATTTCATGCAAAAACTCCTGAGATTTAATCAAAAGTAACAATCATATCATTTTATACGATATAAATTTCATTTTCTCGTTTAGGTTTATTATCATGTCAGAACATGATGTTGTTTTGGGGATGAGGTTTTTGACGTCAACAAAAATCCGTAAGCGAAAAATAAAAATTTTAATCTGTAGGTGAAAAGTAAAAATTTTAATCTGTAAGCGAAAAATAAAAATTTTATTATCTGCACGAGCATCTCAAAAAATCAGCTTTTAATAACGTGTTGTCATTGCATTTACAAAAGCTCTGATTTTTTAAAGAAGTTAATTACTACAGCAAATAAAACCCAGAAAAATGTAATTGTGAGCACATGATTATATGAAATGAAATAAACTGGGAATGTATTACTTTTTAAAACAATAAATGCCAGACAAAGTTTTTTTTGATCGTTTGCAATTCTAAAATGACTCATTCAATGAAACAATTAAAATGAATAAAAATATCATTTAACTTGCAAGAGCACGTGGTGCTTGGCCGTTCAAGAAATTATGTTCTGACAGGATACATTAAAATACGCAAAGCAGATTTCGTTTTAATCTTTATTTTTTATAATAATCTCAAATCAAAGATTCAAAATTATGTTTATTGACAAACATGAAAGATTTTTAACAAATAATCAAAATTATAAAAATGGATATTCTGGTTTTATAAATTATGTAATAAGTGCACAACTGAGTAGAGTTATAATGAAATAAAACGTACATGCTGAGAAAATAAAAAAAATTGAGGACCATAGTATATTAAATCACTTATTCAATTAGTCGCTTGATAATCCAATGAAAGAAGGTGATTTTAAAATCACAGAATTAATGGGAGTTGTTATTATTATTAGTATACATTGACATTCTGACTAATCAGGAAGACTCCAAATAAAGGGAATTTTCATTTTATATTACAATAATATTCCTGATGTTTTGGGTCTCAGCTATTCTGGAAAGTTTTTTCATTTAATTTATAAGCTAAATTTCCACTCTAGTTATTTCCTAACTTTCATGGGATGTCAGTATTAAAATTTTGAGCTGCAAGTTTAAGGAAATTTTCAAAATTATATTTTTACAATCCTTTATTAATTTCTCTTTTATACTGTTGCTGTGTTGTTACTTATGGAACTTTCCAAGGACAAGTCCCGCTGATACACCAGTAGATTTTAAGCCGAAAGTATGCGTCTATTGTTTCAAGTAGTCCAACTAGGGCCAAAAGTACAACTTTAGCTACACAATCATCACAGTTGCTTGCATAGCCTCTTTTTACAGGTGGGCACAGTCACACATCTCACTGATAGAACACAGAAGACAACAATGCCCAAACCGGGACGCATATAAACTAACCTTACATTGATAGGAACCTTACAAAAATTTAAGCCCGCTGATTTGTTGGACTCATCCTACGTCATGAAATGTGATGTTTAAGGATTAGCGCAGTGCTTCTCTGGTCTTAGACATAAAAAATTCGTACAGTTTCTTTTTCTCAATCTTTATGAAATGTCTCTATTTTTGGAGACAAATCTTCCGAACATTTTATAATGAAGTGGAATCATTTACTCCAAACCAAATTTTTTAACACGGTGATGTAAAAATTTTTGAAGAATACTACAAATGGATTGCGAAATTTGGAAAATTGACGGACACGAATTGGAATTCAAAATAAAAAAGAAATTGTGAACAAGAAATTTCTCTGCATCAATTAAAATATGTTTCTTTGTATCATTTATTTTATTCACTTGTAAACATTTTTAATTATCCGTCTTTTGGAAACGAATTAAAATTACACAATGGTGCCCTCTATTATAAAAATTAGCTAACTAGAATTTTTTTGCTTGAATTAAAAAAACATTCAAATTAAAAAAAATGAATAGCCGACTGTTATAAGCTTCAAATTGTGTTGCTTTCTATCTGCTCTATATTCTTGAGCTATATCTGTAAAAAACAGAACAGAATTTATATTTTCCCAAAATTAACGCTTATGTAGCAAGTTTGGTCTAAAAAAATTCCTAGTAAAAAGTTTATTTCAGAAAGAAAAAAAAAACTAGAATTCATTTAAAAATCCTTGAAATTTTTGCGAATGAAAATAAAAAATTTTGGTAAATGAAAGTTGGCTTCCCTTTCAACTTCCGTATTTGAGAAAAAGGAATTGCCTAAAAATTCCTTTTCTCAATACGGAACCAGATTTTTTTCAATTGAAAATAAGGTTTAAAATGCTTAATTTACCTGAAAAATTATACAAATTATTTTAAATCTTCCATGAAGAAATATTTGTTGTTAGAAAAATGTCTCTTAATTTTGTCTCTTAAAAATTCTAAATTTTTCACATCACTGCGAACAGTAATTACATTCTCAGCATATGATTCAACTTCATTACATAATGAAGTTGGAAATTTAGTCTCCGAAAACACAGACATTTCAAAAAGAATGAAAAAATAATATGTATTAAGTAGTTATGCCAAAAAAAGAACAAAGGATCGCTATTAGTACACAAATATATCAGCTGACATCACAGGTCCTGACGTAGGATGAGTTCAACCAATCAGCGGGCTTAAATTTTTGTAAGGTTCCTATCAACGTAAGGTTAGTTTATATGCAACCGGGACTCCCAGAACAAGAGGAAGACGCGCTACCTCTGTGCCAGAAAGCCGACTGCCCTTTTATACTAGATATATCATGCAGTGTTGAAGAATATACTCAATGATATAACTTGGGAAAGGCAAAGGGTGTTTAAAGTCCAGGTCGCAAACCTTAGAAGACACCTTGGACAGAATATTAATGCATTTCAGTTACTTTCTAAAGGGGCGAAATATTATCACTTTGCTCCGGGAGTCACATCTCTTTGCTACACCACTGAACATATCATGTATATGAAAAACGTTTACGATTCCCAGATAAAAAAATAAAAGAATTTTTCTTGTCATTGACTACCAAACTGGAAAAAAAATTAGTGAGGGTTATCCTGAGGATTTACGCAAAACAAAATAGATTCTTTTCATAGAAAATAACTTGTTATAGTGATTGTTTGAAAGCCTGAATTTATCGGAATTATCAGATCATTTAATTCATTAATGAGAACTGTGGGCATATTAGCGTCACATACTAAAAATGAATTAATGAAGTCAGATTGGCATCTTACTATTTACCCCAAGACTACTACCAACTTTGCTATATTCAGCTTCAAAAGATACTCAAATAATAATTTTAATAGTTTGCCTGCAAAAGTTTCATAAATTTGAAGCAAGATGAAAGCGGCAAACTGAGCTTAGCGTACCGTATAGAAATGTTTGAACTTCCAGTCAAAATTATAAAAACTTTCTGTATAATCAAAATATTTTTGTCATGCATTGTAATGAAAAGTGCTGGTAAATAGAAACCATACATACTGATAAATCCGATAATATATCCGTTCAAAAGCATTCTAGGAACTGAAATTTAAAGAAACCGTCTTCCTGTAATCTTTTTTTTTAAAACGGAAAACAAATTAGATGACCCGTTAACAATAACTACACTATTGAAATAAATCTTTCACAAAGGAAAATCCGAAATATTTTGTGGTGAATCCAAAATGAACAAATTTGTAATACTTGTAGTAAATGAAACGGATATGCGAGTAAACGAAAAATTACTCTGCATTATAAAATTTTATTTGCCATTCATAAAATTCTCCTTCATTATTATTTTCAATGCTTATTATATTTGGAGAAGAAAGAAATATTTTCATGGTGGCGCCATCTGACGTTCAATAATTTAAAATTATTTAGAGTAGGAAATAATATAATAGAATTACAATTATTCGAATAAAACTGGAATGAAACAATCCGGATATGTGAAAACGCAAAGTGATTGTATTGTTCAGAAATTAAGCAAAAATAAGTCGTTTATAGAAAATATCATCGTCTCAAAAACTGGAAGAAGATTGAAATCAAACCTCAAATTTGAAAATCATAGCATAATGCTGGTTTCGCTTTGCTTCGCTTATCTTTATTGACTTTTTAAAATTTATTCTTAATTATGTAGCTGTGATAACATGCATAAAACCTACGAAACAAACTGCCTCTACACGCTTATGTATGAATACAGCTGGAAAAATAATTTTTAAAAAATGTATGGTAAAATATAATCAACAATATTTTTATAAATCTATCAAAATTAGAGAAAAATTATATGAAATTAAAATTGACATTGATGAAAAACTAATTTTTTTCTGAATTTAAAAGTAGAGGAAAAGGGTTCTTAATATAATCCGAATTTACAGAGATTAAAAACCATTTTGATTAATTTCTAATTAAAGTCCAATTAAGATTTTGAAATTTTTTTTAATAAGCACCTGCTACCAAAGAAGTAATTATAATTCAAATATGATAGTTCTAGTTTTGAATATTTGCTTCGTGGAGCATTTTGAGTGATTTTTTCGTGAATTCGCAAATTGTACAAACTAACTCTATGGTAATAAATAATATTAAGAAATTTAATATATTTTCTAAAATGCTTATTAATTATTCTAAAAGTTTTACTAAGACATGTTAAAAAGAATTGTTTTAATATTTATTTCACTAACTGAAGTCATATATCCCATTTCCAACTGAAAGCAACTTCTTTGGGCATTCAAACAATTAAAATTTTAAAAACCTGTTATTATTTGTAAATTAACTATATCAATGAAGTTCTTACAATATTTTAAAATATTCTTATTACTGTCCATAAGCAAATATAGTTTGAATTTTGTCTGGAGCATATAATATTATTTTCTTCCCTCAAAAATAAAAAGAATTTGATAAAATTACAAAAAATGGCATATCATGTCAAATCATTGCTAAGTACTTTGAAAAGAAAAAGAAAATTTTTATTCTTTTAGGAGCTATTTTAAAAGCTCTTTTCAATTTCAAATTTTTTAATACTTTGCAGTTTTTGGAATTGCATTAAGAACAATAGTACATACTGACTATCAAAACTAAATAGAATTCCATAGATTTTACTCTTCACATAAATTAGTGTATTGAAAAAAAAATATTCCGACTTTAAACATGTATCTTTTAGATACTTATAATCTATTTTTTGCCATCTTTGTTAACTACATTTTTAGAGTAATTGTAAAAACCTAAAAATGAAAAACTTATTTAAAAAAATCTTTTTTTTTTTGTATAAATAAATTAAAGCATTCATTATAATTTGAAGACTTTTGAACCCATTTATATTTTTCAAAATTTTTTTTTGGTATCTCTCAGTGAAAATAATTCATATGTGTAGAACTTTGTTGATAGACTTCCTTTTTAATATCTCATAATAATAATATAACACTGATTATTTTTACAATTCTTAGAATGAAAACTTTTGTGAATTAGGGATACATTTTAATAACACTTTTTCTCTCTTTGTTTAATTTATAGATTAATAATTGATGTAGAAACACAGGTTTACAGAAGATAGAAAAAGCTATAAATACTTAATATATATTTCTTTTTCTTATATTTGAAATTAATATTCTAATCTAAAATATCCTTATCATTTTTAAGCTGAGGCACTTTGTTATATCACTTCTTCACTTTACCTTTCATCCTTAGGCATGACTAGCAAATTTAATTATAAAGATTAAAAAAGAAAAGAATTAAAAAATAGAATAAAAACAAACAAACAAAACCTCTCACCAATTGCATTAAATCGATGTATAATCATAAATCTCGAATGTTTTATATTTTAAACAATCACAAACTATGTTTTATGTCACTAGAGACTTGAATTTTCAGGCAGAAAGGAAGATGAAAGCTTTTTGAGGATATGTACTTCCCAATGCCCTCTCTCCATCCTTAGTAAATAATTTTTCAACTTGTATTTTTGTTATTAAAAAAATCATGAATTAGTTTTTCTATACACTGCTTAAGACCATCTACTTTAAAAACAATTTATTCAGGAATTTCGAAGAGTGTTGTGGAAAATAATAAAACCTAAAAAAAAAATAATAATAAATGCAGAGGAAGAAGGATTTCAGTATACAGGAGTAAGTTTCAAAATGCACATGTAAAGAATAACTTCAAATCCCATCAAATAGCCACTCAAATTAGATTTTAGAAAAAGTTCTATATATCTGAATATATATAACATCGATAAAAAATTCAGAACTCTTTGGTTTCAAAGGCATGTTTTATTTATCTTCTGAAAAATTTTCGATAAAAATACAGCAACTTGTATATACTTTTTTCAATTTCTTTAATTTTTAATATATATATATATATATATATATATAATAAATTGAAAAATATTTAACATACCACAGTTTTATGAAATAAATATTATTTAATACCATGATATAATTAAAATTTTATACCATATTAATACTAACTATTTTAACACCATGCAAATCCAGCTGTACAATTTTAAAAAATATACAAAAAAATTAAGTATATTTTTGAAGCATGAAAGTAATAAAACAAGTTTAAAATTAGCTATAAACATAAATTAACTTGGAAGATATATTTTTTTTTCCACAAAATGTGCCAAACTATGCATTGTTTTTGGATTTTTTTAGGTAACTCTGAGAAAATTCCATATGCAAGGTTTTTAGGACAAGGTGATAATGCTCCCTTAACTGGTCTTCCACCAACTTGACTTTTTCTTTAACAACAAATTGACTTTATTCTTACAATTGATATAGTTTAGACAGGTATTTGAGTGCCTCCCCTTATGATACAATTCAAAATTCTGCTTGAATAGTTACAATTTCTAAAAGAAGGGGAAAACAAAAGAAGATCTCTAGGTAAATTTCTTCTAACTTTCATCATAAAACCGAAGAGTCTAGTGGAAGCAAGTCCTACATGGCATACTTTACAAAACCCCTTTTTATACTGAAACTATGTAATTAAATTTACTATAGATCCTACCATATTATAAAAGATGAATATATAAGTTTTCAAAGCGTCATTTGACACTTTCTTCCACTGAACTCTTTCAGTGTGTTATAAAAAGTTGTTAGTATTAATCCTTAACATATAGCATTAATATACTTTAGGGAACACTAAAATAAAATTAATAGAAACCCATACATTGTTTAGAAAATATGTAAACAATATATTTTTAGATTCTTTAAAATTTAAAAGAAAAGTATCAAACAATTACGAAATCTAAAGCTAAACAGATTTCAAAATTGGATTAAAAAGTTTAGTCTTTAAAAATAAAACTATGTTGCAAGAATATAATATAAACATTAAACTGTCACACATTAAATATTATTCATGATCCCTTAGGAATGAATATTCTTTAACCATTCCTAAAATATGTGTTCCTAAAGAGCAAGAAATTAGTATTCAACTGAGATATATAAAGTATTTATAAATTTTGATTTTGAGTTAATAATTAATATCAAGATTAATAACTAGATTTTTAATAATTATATCCATCTAAAAACCTTAATAAATATAGCACATTTGCGAGTAGACATCTTATGGTAATAATTTTAATATGAAATTAAAAAATAAATATCTTCTTATGTTATTTTATTTTACATGCACATTCAATAAGAATTATAACCTATATAGTTTTATGTCATCTAAATATTTTCATAAATATGGTCTTTTTGTATATAGATCTTTTATGGTAATAATTTTAACATGGAAATTGAATTTAAAAAACTGGCCGAACATTTTCCATAAAATAAAAGCTTGCTTTTCAAGTCTTAATTTAATAATACTTCAGAGAAAAATTGCTATTTGAGCTCATTCTTTAATTATAAGTTCAGAAATACGAAAAACGGCTATACTCTGGTCAATCTCACTTATTTTATACTTATGTTTCTTTGGAAGATTAAATTTCTGGATTTCAGTAAAGAACAGACAAAAAAAGTACGCAACAGCAACAGCTTAGAAATCGACCTATCAGAGTATGTCGGCATCATTTGCCATAGAGTTAGTCTGTACAAATTGCTAACTAGCGATTTTTTTTCATCTTACTTTTCTTTTCTGTATTATTCGTTTCACTGTATTCTCTGTGCTGTAGCCTTTAGAACGAGTCAGCTGGGAGGAAAGCCTCGGGCAAAAAGTGTACCTCAGGATGAACAGAATTCACTTCGGGTTTTTGACCAATCCCAGCTCGCGAAACTATCTCGCTACATATATCCATGTATATGAGCAATGTGATCGTACTTGTGATTGGCTAACGTCACTGATAATGTATGTTTACATTTTGGAGATCGAGAATGAATGTTTGTCAGATTCACTCCGATTTAACTTAAAACCACTGCTATCCCTCGATTAAAATAATGGTTCGAATTTACACAGAAATATGAAAGAATTTATTAGCAAGTGTTGATATATGTAGGATAGTAAACATAAAACTATAGTTCTTTTTATCATTTACATAATGCTATTCCATTTACATTAACTTACAAATTTTCTGTAACATGTGAAATTATTATGATTTAAAGTACATTTGTATGTATCACCAAATATAAGTATTATGTTTAGATAAATAGTTTTTTAAAATTTATTTCAAGTATTTGATTTCTAGTGATTATTTTTATCTTTCAAAGAATGCTTACTATCAATATTATATTTTTACAAGTATTGAGTCATCATTTTTAACGATCTTCATCATCTTAACATTTAACTATTTGAACTTTATTACTTGCAGATATCCGTATCTCTACAGTTTTGATTTAATCTCTTTACTTTTTTTCCCCTCCTTGTTTCAATAACACTTAGTTTCCTTGAGTCCAACTAATTGTTGACATTCTTATTAAGTACGAATTTTAGAGAATGGCTATATGACAAGTCTTAGTAAGCATTGTCTTTTCTTTGTTTATTTATTTGTTTTGAATGTTAATGGAATATGGAGGAGGAGAAAATATTCATTTAGTAAACACATTCAAAGTGAAAATAAAAATTGGGATTCTAAAAATGTAAATCCAATATTATTTTCCTTTTTAAAATTAGCTACTTAGGCTCTGACATTGATTTCTATTATATAGCAATTGCAGCAGAATTTTTCGAGTAAATGTCTTTATAATACCAAGACAATTTGCACAATTCTTTTGATATAAATTATCATGAATTTTTTGTGTGTGAATTTACATTGAAATATTTTAGTATCATCTGCATTTACTTTATTTAATGCTAACTCTTTAAATATATTCAAATTTCAATAAAAGGCATCTTTAATGTTATTCAATATTTTCAATACATATGCATAATGTAATTTTAAATAGCCATGTTATATTTCTTCAAAAAAAAAATTGCAGCATATTTTTTTTTTTTTTTGAATAGGTTCTTTCAATAATATATATCTAATACAAAAAATAATAATACATTTTACATGGAGATAAAAATGCCAATCTATTGAATTTTTTTATGTGAAGGTCAGTATTTTTAAATCCTTTTATGGAAAGTCTTATACAAATGTTTGAGGACTCAAAAAATACACTTAGAATTTTAATCATTAAAGATGTATAAAATATCATTGGAGGATATTAAAATGCATACATGCTATACTTATTAAACGAATGAATAATTATGTGCATTTATTGTAAGCTATACAGAAATTTTATACAAGCATAATAAATAGCACTTAGTTCCTAAGAATTTGTTTTAAATACAAGCAGTCTTTCAACAACTTTATTTTTTTATGATTATTTCGGTGTCAGATAAATGTTTTAAAATTTCAGTTCTTTTAAGTATTTAGTTTTTTATAAACTATGTCCTAGTTCTAATCTTCAGTTTCTAAACATTTACATTACATTTCAACTTCATCTCTACTCATACTATAGTTAAGCAAAAAAGTGTAATATTTAGTTTTCATTCCTTTTAACAATTTGCTATTTTGTTAAAATTTGTTATTTAAATTAAAATAGCTTTATAGCAGATACTGAAATTCTTCCCCTCAAAACTTAAAAAAGTTAAATGTTTTGTTATTTCATTTTCTGGAAATATTTAATTTAAACAATATTAATAAATAAATATGCTGTATAATCCTGGTTCATCGTAAGCTGATTTTACGAAATACCTTTGATATTGCAAAATCCAAAAATAAATGGAAGGAATTTAATTTACTCCCATGAAATTGCAAACTTGCCGATTTTTTCATTACTAATTTATATGCTATTATTCATATACTAAAGTTTTGTTCAAAACACTGTCCTTCCCCCTCAAAAAAGAAACTTGTATTGTCTATATGCCTCTACAGAATGTAGTCTTGACCTGCTATCAAATAGTAGGCTCTGATCCATGTAACTTTTTTGCTAATAAAGAATATATAGTATTAATAAAATAAGAATATTACATAAATGATAAAAACATGTTACAAAAGCCTAATGAACCAAAACGTGGTACATAGCTCAAAAATTTGGATTGTATTTAGAACATCATAGTGTTTATAGACTGGTGTATTATTAATAATTTCAACATGCATGATAAAAAACATCATTCAAAATGGTCTACAGAGAAGATCATTATATCTACAACTACAAAATTTCTTATTTATTTCTTCTTGTGCTGTTAATGCTCATTAACTCTTTCAAGATAAATGAAAAATATGCTTCTTCCCAAATATCTCAATTTTTGTGTGAAGTTATATAGGTTTGCTTAAGTTTTGACACAAAATTTCTATAAGACAAAAACTTAGGTGCTTCATTTGATTATTTGGTCTGTCTTGGAATGTCTTTATTTTTTACTTAATTATCAATTAACCAAATTAAATTAATGTAATTAGCTAAATGAGTAACTTTTCTTAAGCCAAACTCAATCCTAAGATTTTTTTTAGCAAACCATGATTGGAAAAAAAAAATGACCTTTTCTTTTAAAGATTAAGGAAGAATTTTTCAAAATTTGAATTAGATTTTTCAATTAAAGATTAATAAAAACCTTAAGTTTTTTCTTCAATAATTTTGAAGCATATCAGATAAAAAACCATTTTTACATTATTTTATTGTTTTGCATGTTTTAATTTGTAATTTATATTAAAATTTAAAAAACTTTTTTAAATATATTTTATAATTTATCTAGTTACTGGATTTATATTCACAAGCATTCCAAACATTTTAAGTATATATGTTAGTAATTTTTTCCAATCAAGTCGGAGTAATGAAACATAAAATATTCCTGTCAAATTATCATGAAAAGTTCAAAAAGGTGGAGGTTTTTAACTCTTTACACTGTGATAGTGCCTCTGACTCATTATTCAAGATTGTGCAACATTTTGACATCTAATTTATTTATTTTTCAAATTTAATTGTTAAAAACACTTGCATAATGGTTAAGAGATGTAGATTAATTTTTCAAAGAAATTCTACTTAAAAGAATTATGTATATTTATTTTTCATAGCTATAAACAAATCTTTGTATTTGGTGAATAATTTTGCATCTAATTTTTTCCGGAGTTTAAAGGGTTAAATAAGTGATCCCAAACAAGCTACTAAGTTTGCATCCGAATAAGCGTCAGTTTATTTAAACACTAAAAATAAATATTGAAATTCTAATTTTTCACATTTAAATAAAAAGGTCTGACACTAAAAAGAAATGTTTAATCAGAAAATTTGCAGCTATTAAAAATATCTACAAAATAAATTGTTAAACATTGTGATTGTTTAATTAAGTCAGAATAAATAGTTTAAAGTTCCAATATGGAAAAATAATTTTTAATAAATGTAAAAATGTTCATATTCCACTTAAGTATATGTTATATTGATGGAAATAATTGGGAAAAGAAAACTATACATGGGAAACATTTATAAAATTAATTGATATCCAAAGAGTAAGCTATTTATTAATATGTAAAGCTGAATCATTAAGTAATAAGTATAAATGGAAAAATTAAATAGAGAATCATTAAAAATCTACAATTTGTATAAGGTAACATATTCTTATTGCTTTTGTTTCACTTCAAAGTGTGAGCAAACTCTACATATCTTTATATGAGGAAAGGGGAGAGAAAAAATGAAACTCAGCATTATTCTTAAGAACTTTTTAAGCATACAAAGTGATGAAATATGCAGACAAAAAATAGATAATGTAACATGTATTTATATATATATATATATTATCTTTCTACATCTAAACAAATTTTATAGATTTCTATTTCAGAAGAATTTCTACCCAAGAATGTACACTAAACAAATGAAATATAATTTTTTTTTCATATTATCCAAATGATCCATTTTCACTTTAATATAAAACAAAGCTACAGCATGGAAAATGTTCAATTTCTTACCTATCACTTACTGCTTTATTTTTTGAACAATGTATCCTGATGCTAATTTACTATTATTATTTTTTTCCTTAAAGGAACCTCCTAAAAGTTAAAAGCTTAAAAAGAAAGCCAGAAATTTCTGGACAATCTTTTCAGCTAAACCATTGGGAATTCGTTCCTTTATTTTAAGGCATGAGAAAACACACAATACTACAAAATACTTACAATATAAACTGGAGTGAAAAAAAATTAAACATTTTTTTTCTTATAAAAATATTTTCTATTTTAACGAGTTTTTATTTATATACTAATTCAAACAGTTAGTAAGCCCATTAAAATGAGATAAGAATGTAATAAAGATATCTTTCTTTAAAGGTCTTCTTTAGTATATTACTTCCATCATAAGCTTGTTTCTTTCCATTTTAAATATGTGATTAACTTAAGTTTTTTAATTTAACCACTTACCTTTTCTTGACACTTTCAAGGTAATCTCTTTCCTAAAAGTTAAGCTGAAGAGAAAGCTAGAAATCTCTAGACAATCACTTAAAAAATTAACCATTGGGAATTATTTGTTTATGGTGTTTTAAATTTAGAAGGAATAAGGGATAATTCCCATTTTGTAAGATTGACAATTAATTAATTTTTTAATTTTAAAATTAATATAGAAATGTTACTAAAAATTTTTTCAATAAAAGACTTAAAAATTTACATTTTTAGTTATCTGTTCAAACATTAGAGCTCTAAATGAAAGTATGTTAAAGTTCTGAGTCAAAGAAAATTTATTCAATTTTTGATGGGCAAAAAAAACTTATATAAACTCCACAATTAAAATCATCGGTTTGTTTTGTATGAGGTGGAAAAACTATCTGCCAGTGGCTTTCTGAATTAAGTAATTTATTCAAAATCATAGACCATTTCCTAATCAAAATTACAGTATTACTATCTGGTCTGTCACCAAGTGGATCAAAATATTCAAATGTTTTAAGTTTTATATTAACAATAATCAAAGTCCAATGACAATTTAAATTGACAGGAATAATTAATAAATCTAGATTTGGTAGCTCTTGAATCCAAGAAAATTCAAGAATATCCTTCTGATTAAAAATTAAAACTGATTGCAAGGATTCTATTGCTTTACAATTTCTGAATTTCTCAGTTAATAAGAAAAGAAAAGCATCGACAACAGAATCATAAAGCCATCCTTTTTTAAAGTTTGGTGACACAGACTTCAGATAATTCTCTTCTTTCCGAGTGACAAAAGGATCTAAAGATTTTAATGCATAAAAAGAAAGATTAATATTATTAATAGTTACTATTGTTGCAGTAGGATTATCTGAATTAATCTTATTGAATATATTAAGACTAACACATAAAGAATTTTCCCCAGCAGAATAAGATTTTAAAGGAGAAACTTTTTTTTTACCATTGGGATCATCATTACTTTTTGTATCATGATTAGAGCATTTAGAAATTTCTATCCCTGGATATGATTGTAAAGGTGCATTCTGCTCTATATTAATATCAGGTTCATCAATATTTTTTTCATTTAATCTTTGCCGTTTTCCACTTTTTTCATGAAATGATTGTTTCCTCTTATGTCTTTGAGAAGTTTTAAAAAATTTAAGCTGATGGGAAATTTTTTGATTGGGAGCAACATACACCTGAGGTGTGACAGGAGCAGGATTATTTGTATGACTGACAACTCCACGCATACCAGATACTAAAGTATTTAAACAGTTTACTACATCAGTTAGCATAGTTTCTTGAATGCGAGGAAGTGTAATTAATTCCAAAATCTCGGAGCATAGTTTTTTGCATTCAGCTTCTTTTGTGCTAAAACATGCAGATGAAACATTATCTTTCAATTCCAAATTAAAGATTTGGGGGTCAATTCCTTGTGTATTTCTTTCATTTTCAACAGCAGAAAAATCATCTGTTACAAAAGTTTTTATTTCAGAATACAATAAATGTACTTTATGAATATGCTTGCAAAGATTACTATTATCTTTACAAGAACACACATACAAATGACTACATAGTACTGAACAGTTAATATTAGTGCATTTGAAACAACAATGGTCTAATAAAAGACAAACATCTGTTATTTTTTTTACTGAGTATACAATTCCCTTTTTTGTCTGTGAATTTACTAACCATTGATCGCCATGTTTAACTACATCATTAATTGGAATATTTTCTCCCATTTCATGCTTTTCTTTAACAGTTTTATTGAAATTTGAATTTAATGGAACATTATTTACAACATTAGAAGAATACTTTAAAAACCTATCTGTTTCCATCCTTAAAAGAGTTAAAATTAGTTCATCTAAGCGCCTATTGAATTTACGTTCAAAATATACAGTTTTTAACTGGTTATGAAATGATTCACAATAATTATTTGTATTGGTGTGACCATGTGGAAACTGTCTATAGCAAGTAGCCCATAATGCTTTTCTTGCAGAATAATTTTTTATAAAATAATCGATAAAATTTTGGCACTCATTTGAATGTTTACTAATGAAACTTGAGAATCTATTATCAAAATCTTTTAGTGACTTTTCATTTATTATATTCAATAATTCATATGACATCTTTGTGCGGAGACATTTATTATGGACTTTAACAGTCAACTGCCTTTTCCAAGCTCGGTATACATGCCACTGACACAATAGATGTTTGATATCAGGACCAAATACAAAATTAAAAGCATTAAAAGTAAAACCATCATCATCAGTCAAGACAGTATTAACTTTCAAATTAGGAATGCGACAATGTAAACTAGAGAATAAAGCCACCAATGTACGAAAATCCAAATCGTTTGTAATAAAATGTGCAACGGGATATCCCTGACCATACTCATCTTGCACATGCAATGAAAGAAGAAAAAAATCATAATGGTTTGTACCGTGGGTAGCATCAATGCAAAGGATTTTATGGGAGTGTTTAATAAGCATGTCTTTTTGAGCTTCAGTTTGAAAACCTAATGCAAAACAGTTTTCGTGATTTGGTAAGCTATCCAAATAAGAAGGTCCAAAGATAGTATCTGACTTTTGTAATTTAAAAATTAAAATTGGATTATATTTTTCATTTTTTAATTTCTCCACAGTGCAGAAAACCGACAAGGCATCATTAATTGGCTTTGCTGAATGACGTAGACGCCATGAATAAGATTGTACAATTTTCCGAGAAATAAAAACTTCTTTTGTTGGGAAAAAATTTCTTTTATCCCGACAACCTGCATCACCACGAATTAAGCTTATTATTTTTGAAACAGGAAATGATAGCAATAAATACGATTTAATTAAATCACGTGTACTTTCTTTAAGTGGGTGATATTTTGTGTTTTCATACCCAATATTATGATTATGAACTGGATAATATGTTACAGTCACTAAATTTTTATGTTCACAGACACAAATTCTAACTGGGCAATTTAGATGGAATGGTATTACTCCCTTTCTATTTTTACGACTAGCATGCCGTTCTATTCGCGCTTTAATCCTTGACAGATATGAAGGGTAAAAAAATTGGCAAACATAATAATGAAAAGTTTTATCTGCAAAAACTTTTTTGCCTGTTGATTTTCGGAAAAAAGTATAGGTGGCAGAGCTTTCAGCTTCTAACCAAATCTTAAAATTCTTAAAAGAATTTAAAAAAAATGTTTTTACATTCTGAATTTGATGTACCATCCCCTATGATGTCTATTTAAATGCCAAAGATTCTCAAAGAATTGATTGCAATCAGATTCTACACACACAAAAATGTCCTTTTTTCTTGGTAAAATTGCACATTTCCTCATGACTTTTAGAAGCATTATTCTGGTAAAACCTACCACATTTTAAACTTTTTGGTGCTTTTTCATTGTTATTAATCATAAATTGAGAACTAAGTGCATTTTGATTTATTCTCACATCTACAGTTGGGGTCATTACCGATTCCTCATGAGAGTTATTAACGTCCAATACAATACAGTTATTTTCAACTGGTAAACACGATACAGTCTGAACCTCCAATTTACAGCAACGCTTTAAATGATTGCTAAAAGAGGATTTAGAAGAGTAGGACTTTAAACATAATTTGCAAGTTCTAGGATACATATTTGGAAGACCTTGGGAAGGACTTTTAGGTTTGCTGCATTGTCTTAAATGGTTTAAAAAAGAGGATTGGGAGGAATAGGATTTCAAACATACTTCACAAAGTTTAGGGTAACAGTCTTTGACAGGTTGTGGGCATTTAAATTTCTTCAGGTGATTTGAAAATGAAGATCGTGTAGAATATGTTTTCCCACAATAACCACAGGTTTTAGAATAGGAACAATTTTTGGGGCCTGCACCATTTATTTCATGCAATATGTTACAATTAGTTGTCAAAACTGAAAATTTATTTGAAGTGGGAATACTACTAAATTCATTTTTATTAAACTTATAGAATGGAATGCATGGCATCACAGGAATTACAAAATGAACATTACCTGTAGAAGACAGAGGAGAAGAAATATCTTTTTTGAGTGAAGTAGTAGACTCCTTCTTTGGCCGAGCAACTGGCCCAGCAGACTCCTTCTTTG
>JAOUZG010047184.1:1779678-1799224 GCA_026289955.1 Argiope argentata
TATTGTGTTGGTAGTATAAAGTGTATTTTTCTTTTTAATGAATCTTGAATAAATTGGCATCAAGTATATTTTACCTCTATTTTCTAATAATTGAGTTTTTTTTTTTTCTAAATTTTGCTTTATTTTATAAACTACACATAAGCCATATTACTTGTACTAACTTCAAATGAAATTATTGATTTTTATTCTAAGATATATTGAAATTGTTATCTTCATATTGTTCCTTTTTTAGTCTTATTTCACTTGCGTGTATTATTTAAAAAATTGTACTTTAATGTCATTTGTATCTATTAGATGTATTTTTAGAAGTTGTGACTTAAAATATTATGCTTGAATCCTGTTTGCCATATAGGATCTGGTATTTATTTTAATGAGATTGGATGCAATTTAAACTTTGTCTGGTATTGTTGTTCAAAATAAATAAATGCACTGTGGATGAAATGTATAAAGGTGTAAATAGTTATTTCAAGCCTTCTTTTGTCACTTCTTTATTACATTAATATATGATTACTCAAGAGAATTGAGAATAGTATTCTCTTTAAACATTCTTTATCTGAGAAAAAATCTCATCAGGTTAGATGGTTTGAGGAATGAAATGTGGCATTGTAACAAATAATTTAAGTCCAGAAGGGACCTGTATACTAGAGGTACACTATTAATCTGACATTCCATATGCACGTTAAGTATACAATGTACATGTAATTGTAATAGCTAAAGATTTTTTCTACTCTGCCTAAAAGTAACAACATAGTTTATTTGATAGCTGATAAGGTGATTCATTATGTTTTGCATCATAATTTTACCCTTTGGTTTTTGATGATACTTTATATATTATAATACCTTTCTATTTCAGATGGTACTTTTGAATTTGTCTTGAGAAAATACATACATATTTGCAACATTGAACAGTGGTTAGTAGCAAATTGAATTTGTTTGAGATGATAAAAATGATAGATTATATTAAATGTTCTGCACCCTGTTGTTTTAAAGCCAATGACTTGAATATAAATTCTTACTAGACTTACCTTTTTACTATATTATGAAATATTTTTGCACATTATTAATATATTTATCAATGTAATTGTAATTTTTTTCAAATTTAAATGCATTTCTGTTTAAAATGTTTGCATCAGTGCTCACCGTCAAATTTAATTTTGAAAATATTAAGTGATTAATATTTATAAACTTTTCTTTCATTAAAGAATGAATGGTATCAGAATTAAAGTAATTATGTAAATTTATTTGTTTATATTCATTATTAGTAAATAATAGATGCTGTCATGTTCAAAAATGAAAATTCCTATATGTGTTGAAGTTGACTGTGTATATACTCCTAAAATATAAATTTATCCTTTTGTTCTCAACTGTCTGATGCCACTAAACATTTTTATTAAAGAATGCTAAATGTCTCTCTCTATTTAAATTGAAAGTAAATTCTATCAAAAAAGAATTGAAATCAAGAAAAGGCATATTTCCTGTAATTTTCTCAAATATTGATCAATATATTAGTATTTTTCTTTTATTCACTTGTAAATCATTTCTGCAGATAATGAAAAATCTTGTTTTGTTAGGAATTGAAATGTTATGTCATTGTTGAAATCAATTCTAAAATTTTGAGATAGTACTGATTTTTTTGCTTTTGCATTTACAATATTTATCATTTCAAGTATTTCTTTTCCAATTTTTTGGAAAGTTTTTTTCTTTTAATGATATATTTTCAGGTCTGTTTATGTAATATAAAGTTTTAATTTGCATTTTAATCATTCTTTTCTTTAAGTACATTATTTTAAATATACTTTACCTCTGTTCTAATACTCATTAAATATTGTGCATAATTCTTCTATATTTTATATACTACACATAATAAATTTTACCTACATTTTCTAATAATTCTTAGATACTGTTCTTCATTACCTGACTTTACGTATACTACTTGTAAATTATTTTACTTACATTAGCTTGAAATGATATTGTTGAATTTTGTTCTATTTCAAAATATTGCAAAATTTCTAATCATTTCCTTTTTTTAAAAAAATTTAACATCTACTTAATGGTTTAAAATAGTAGTTTGTTTAAAAAATATTTTTGTTAGATGGAAATTAAATTATTGCAACTTAATTGTAATCTCCATATAGTTTTGAAGGAGTTCTGGTATAAATGAGAGAATAAATTCAGATTGAAAAATTTTTATCTGACATTTATTTTTTAAGAAAGTAAATGCATTGTATAATTATCCGTAAGGAAGTGCCTAATTAGGATTAGATAGGATTAAAAGCATTCTTTTGTTAAATCTTGGATTGACTTGGTTCTGGCTGGTTTATTATTGATATTTCTCATTATTTGCATTTCATTGGTTGAGAATTGTATTCCCTTTAAAGATTCTGTGTCTGAGGAATATTCTCTTGTTAGAAAAGTCAGAAAAAATATTAAAATGTGATGTTATAACTGATAATGTTGTGTTTAAACTCTCATGGTTTTTCTACTCATGCAACAGGAAGTTATCCCTTCCAAAAAATTCACAATATAATATATGTGATATGAGTATTTAAACTGACTTGCGATTCTCATCATATCATTTGCCTACTTTATGGAAATTGATTTAATTCGATTTATAAAGTGATTTTTAGAGTTTCAAAATTTTGAATGCAAAAGGATTGCTTTCGTTCTAATTTCTCTTTTTATCATTGCATCATAATACTCTTTCAGTGACTCTTTACTGATTTTTTGAAGTCTTATTATATCATTTAAAATTGTTTTAACCTTAAAACCATCTGCACATCAAATATACTGTGTATGCTGAAAGCTTTGTAACAACCAAAATTCTGTTCCACTCTGCATAGAGGGCTGTATATTTATATCTGATGGCGAGGTCTTTTGATATTTCTCTTCATTATTTTGTTCTTTGATGCTAGTTGGATATATATATATTTTAAAATTCTTTTTAGAGGTAATAGTTATGTTGCAAAAATTGTAAAATCCTTTTTTAATCATATAAACGCAATTATCTTGAGAAGACTTCCATCATTGATCAATATCACATTCAATTTTTAAAAGATTAATACTTATGATTAGCTCTTTTATGTTTGAGAATGATTAATGTGAAAATTAAAAGATGTAGAAAGTAAATCTACTAGCCAGGAGAATTTTTTAACTGTAAGAAGTTTTTGAATATTATATTGTTTAATAAGTGATAATTTTTCATGATGTTTGAAGCAGTGATTCCAATAGGTGCAGAAATGCTTTATACAAATATTTATAACTTAACGTTCTGAAAAAAATTAAAAAAATTCTGTATAAAAATGCTTTAAAGACTTATTTTCTACTTATCGGATGGTAATCATCCTCTATTTGATAAAAATCATAATTTTATAAACATGGAGTCAAAGAAAGAATATGTAAGCTCTTGGCAATTTTTAAAAAGATACCTCAGTACTTGAGTACTTTCTTTTATTAATTTATAAAATCATTTCTGCTGATAATGAAAATTATGTTTTGTTTTTCTTTAAATAATAGTGTTTCTATTATTGAAAGGAATTTTAATCTTTTGGGATAGTTACTGAATTGTAATTGTAACTATTTTTATTTAAAAAAATATTTTTATTAGATGGAAATTAAAATATTGCAACTTAATTATAATCTCCATATAGTTTTCAAGGCATTCTGTTATTAATGAGGGAATGAATTAAGATTAAAAAAAAGTTCTGATGTTTATATTTTTTTAAAAAAAGTAAATGTTTTGTATAATTATCCATAAGATGGTGATAATTAGAATTAGAAGTCATCTTCTGCTAAATCTTTCATTGGCTTGTTTTTGGTTGGCTTATTATGAATATTTCTTGTTATTTATATTTTACTGGTTAAGAATTATATCCCCTTTAAAAAATCTATGTCTGAGTAATATTCTCATCATGTTAAAAATTTCAGAAAAAATTATTAGAATGCAATGTTGCAACTAATAATATTTTGTAAAAAGTCTCATGGCATTGCTACTCATGCAACAGGAAGTTATTCCTTCCTGTAAATGCACAGTTTAATATATATGATATGGGTATTTAAGCTGACTAGTCATTCTCATCCTGTATTTGCCTTCTTTGTAGAAATTGTTTTAATTAGAGTGGTAAAGAGATTTAAAAATTTCTGAAATTTTGAATGTGAAAAGATTGCTTTCGTTCTAATTTCTCTTTTTATCATAATACTCTTTCAGTGACTCTACTTTTTTTTTTTGAAGTCTTATTATTTCATTTAAAATTGTTTTAATCTTAAAACCATATGCTCATCAAATATACTGTGTACCATGAAAGTTTTGTACCAGCCAATATTCTGCTAGTCTATGCAAAGAATGCTGAATATTTATATCTGATGGAGAGGCTTTTGATATTTCTCATTATTATATTATTCCTTGATGCTAGTGGGATTATATATATTGTTTTAGGTTCATTTCAGTTGGTGCGTTTGGGCTTGATTCACAGAATTTTCGATATTAAATAGTTGAAAGTAATAAATTAATTTTTTTTACTTAATTAAGCATTAAATATGTTAGTATTTATTATATCTTCTGTCGCTCAGTGTGCTTTAAAAACTAAATATTGTTTTAAAATTCTTTCTAGAAGTAGAATTTTTTTTCAAAACTGTAAAATAATTTTGTACATATTTTAAACACAATTTCCTTATGAAGATTTCCATTATTCATCAATATCAAATTTTATTTTTAAAATATAAAATTATTAATACTTATAAATATCTCTTTTATGTTTGAGAATGATTAATGTTATAATTAAAAGATGTAGAAAGTAAATACCAGTAAGTTTTATAGTTATAAGAAGGTTTTGCATATAATATTGTTTACAAGGGTAAATTATCCATGATGTTTGAAGCAGCAGTTCCAATATGTGCAGAAAAGTATTGTCTAAATATTCATAATGTAAAGCACTGAAATAAAAATAAAAAAAGAATTCTGTATAAAATTATTTTAAACACTTATTTTCTACTTACGGGATGGTTAATATCATCCTCTATTTAATAAAAATCAAATTTTTATAATGGAGTTAAAGGTAAGGATATTCAAGTTCTTGGCAATTTTTACAATAATTCATCAGTTTTTGAGTAATTCTTATATTAATATATAGAATCATTTTTACTAATAATGAAAATTATATTTTGTTATCCTTTGAAAAATTGTATTTTAATTATTGAAATGAATTTTAATCATTTGGAATGTTACTAAATTTTACTTTTAACTTTTTTTAAAAACAATATTTTATAAATTTGTTGTCTCAAGTATTTCTTTTCGATGATTTGATAATTCTCTTTGAATGGTATATTTTTAATGTTGGTTACGGAATATAAATTGTTTTTTATGTCATATTTTATGAAATAAAGAAATTTAAATTCTTCTATATTCTAATATTTTCTGTTTCGTAATCCTCATGATAATTTAGCTGTTTGTTATTGATGGTAATGTTTCTATTTCAGGTGGTTACGTTTGGATTTCTCTTGAGAATATTCTGTTTTATCTTGTATATTCAGCAGTGGTAAGTACCAAATTTGATATTGTATGAAATATTATAAATGATAGGTTGCATAGTATTTATTGTGTATCACATTCTTTTAAAGTCCAAATATTGCATGTAAATTCTTATTGGGTTCTTGGTTTCAAAATTATTAAATAGTTTTAAACACAATTAAATCTATATATTTTCACATTAAATTACAATTTTCTGCTATTTAAATAAATGTTCATAGTTGCATTTTGCTCTTAACGTATTAATACGATAATGTACATAAATATTATTAATTGAAGGTCATTATTTATTAGAGAATGAATAATATCAGAATTAAAATACAGGTTAGATAAATTTAATATATATATTATAGTATAAGTGGGTTATATATGATTCTCAACATAACTTACAAGCAACTATTCCAGTATGTATTAATATTTAACTTGAAAATTATTTAATATAATAAAAGTAATGCAATTTAAACTTTATATCTAACATTATTATAGAATATGCTATTCTTAATGTGGAAAATGTTGCATGTCTTAACTTAATAGACAAATTCTCAAAAACTAATAATGAACATTGGTGGGATTTAAGTTGAGACTTAAGTAAAACTATTGTTACTACATAAAATTGGTAGTATGTGTTGAAATTTATTGTGAAGATACTAGTAGTTTGAGTATTCAAATCAAAATTTTTGTCTTAAAAGTTTATTGAAAAGTTTTATTTATTTATTTATTTGAGAAAATTGAATGTTTTTCTGTAGTTAAAGTAAATATAAATTTTAGAGATAAAAGTCTGAAATTAAGAAAAAGCATTTTCTCTACCATTTTCCAAAGGATTGAGCATTATTTGAATACTTTTAATTGTGTGTAAAATAATTTCTGCTGAAATTAAAATTTAATTTTTGCTCATCGTCTTGAAAAATGCTTTAATTTTAAAATTATTTTTTCTCACCTTAAAAGTGCATAAGTTTGAATAACAATCCTTATGAAGTGCTTAATTTTCTTTAAAATATAGAGAACTTTCTGTTCTGTCCCCCCTTCCATTTTTTAATGTAATCCATTGAAGAGATCTATTAAAGAGATTTAATTAGATTTAATTTTAAGTAATCTATTCAAGAGATTTATTGAGGACATTTATACATTAGTGATATAATATTTACATTAAAAAATGTAGAAAACTCAGTTCCCCTTCCCCACCAGACTTTGGATGTAATAAAATTAAAGTATTATTGTAAGACTTTGTTCACCAGATGTATCAAAGTTGGAATAAAAGGGAGGGGAGAGAATTTTGGGAAGGAATCCAGGGTAGGCAAAGCATATTAGTATAACATGAACTTTTCCTGTCCCTTTTTTTCTTCAGTACTGTTTATTAAAAACAATGGAATGATTATCTGAAAGAGGCTGTATAAAATTTGTTCTGTTTTATTCTTGTGATTTAAAACACTTCAAATTTCAATTTTTAGTATTTTGGGTAGCATTGAATTTATTTATTTATGCCTGATAACTATATATTTAACCTTTTATGTATTGTTAAAAAATAGACAGATTAGAACAATTATTGGAAAGTAGAATTATAGATCAGCTAGATTAATTTGATTCATTGTAAAGGCATGGGAGAAGCTACTCTAAAAACATTTAGAATGAAGTCTCTGTAATACATTACATGCTCAATCATCATTTTCCTTAATAAGTTATTTTAAAATAATCCATTTAAGGATTTATTAAAAGGATTTTATTATGGACATTTATACATTAGTGGATTGCCTAATATCTAATATGATAAAATTTCAACTTGAAGTTAAAAGTTTTCAGTGATTCTGATTTTTTGTGCAATTTTTTTAATGCACTATCCATTTGAAAGCTATTTGGGAGACCATTCCTGCCAAATTTTAATTTTTATTAAAAAAAAAATACTTGATTAGATCTTAAATTTTAAATACAAGCTGTTTTTGTGATCTTTCTCTCTCTCTCTCTCTTCAGGATTCAAATTCTTTTTTTAATGATATTTACTTTTTCTCTTTTTGTAACTCTTACAGAATTTTTCTTTGTTTCGCAGTGAAATCTCAATACTAATTTTGGTAAAGGTTAGGAACATGAAATTGCTAATTGGACAACAGAGGTGACTAAAAACAATGTCTGAAAATTATTGTTATCAGTATTCATATATATATATATATATATATATATATATATATATATATATAACATTTTCCCACCTTAATATCATAGTATATTATTGCTAAAACTTTATTTCGCATCAACCTAGAGAATAAAAACAAAGTGGCTTTTCAATTATATCAATTTTATTTCAATGTAATTTGTATTTAGTTATTGTAATTATTTAAAAATTAAGTTTAAATAACAATAATTTTAAATATAATTATATAAAAAATTATCATTGCTAAATGAAATCATTGAGCCTTGTGATTTTACTCTTTTTGGAATCATGATAAAAACTGCTCTTACTAATTTTTATAAAACTTAATTAAAGCTTAAAAACAATTCATGGAACAATATTCTTTACTTAATGAGTTGTCGAATGTTCAGGTCAATGTGGTATATTGTCTGGCATTTATTCAGAAAATACATTTTAAATATGTATCAACTATTCTCTCTCTCTCTCTCTCCTGCTAATTACAAACATCATTTTTTTTTTTACTTTTTTCATTTGTTTGTATACTTTATGGAAACAAGGAATTATTAATTCATTTTCGTTTTTGTAAACATATAATCATAGTTTTGGTAACTTTTTAAAATTATACCTAATAAAATATTATTTAATTTTACATATCAATTGAAAAGCATTTTTTTAAAGTTTTTGAATTGTTACTTTGATAATAAGCTGCTTACTAAACTTCAGAAATCAGAAACAAGCAGGTAATTTTTTAATAGTATGTCCTTTTCTTAGTGCTACTCTTCTTTTCTGTTGAAAAAACTTGATCTAAGAAAAGCCAATTAGAACTTCATATTGTTCTATTATCAATTTTGTGGAAGTTTTGGCATTGTTTGATGGTACCCATCCTGGAATGCTTGAGCTTATATCATTCTAATGCTGAAAATAAAATGTTCTAGATTACTAAATACAATGAATTAGAGCAAATTTACATTTCCTATATCAGCCACTTTAAATTTTATTACTTGTTGCATCAAAAAAAAAATTCTGCTGTACTGCTACATCAATATTTATTTTATAAATGTACCCATGCAATTATTTTGTAAATGATATACAATTGATAATTTATTAATTTTAAGAATAGTTAAAAAAATTACAATTTCCTATACAAATTTTCTGAAACACATCCTGGGCAAATGCTGAAATAAATATTTATTTTTTAAGTCATTCAAAAACATTTTTTATTTTCAATTAGAACCAGAGAAAACTATAAAATGAAAAATACTGTGTTAAAATATATACATATTTACATATGCTTGCATCTAAAGAAGTGTATATAAAAAAATGACAGCTATTTGTCAATATAGGATCTGAATCTTATTCATTGAAATTTTTGCAATGAATTCGAAACTTTCATACAGTACTCAATTATACTAAGCCTTTTTGCTATCGCATTTTATTCTGTTGGATTATTTGGAAACTTTCTTTTCTTTTAATGACTCAATTTGAATATTGATTATGTAATATAAAGTTTTAATTTCCTTTTGAGACATTCTTAGAAATGTACTACTTCAAAGATATTTTTCCTCTGTGTTGTAATAGTTGTTAAATATTGTGATTTATTTCATGCTATTTTATATACTTCTTCCTTCTATACCTTACTTTCTTCAGAAATTTTTGAAAGTTTCAATTTTTTTTTCTTATTTAAAATATACTCTTTTTTTGTAGTTTAAGTTTTATTAAAAAATTTAGTAGTGTCCACTAATTAGTTTAATGATCTTTACATTAAAATTTGTCTTTAATGCAATCCCCTCTCTTATGATGTCAAAAACTCTTGGTTTTTTAATTTTATGATGAGAGGATGATTGAAGCGTTAACATTTTCATTTTGTGTTAACTTTAATATAAAAAAGGTTTTAAAAAACCCATTGAATTATGTTTATGAAGATGTTTTAAAGCTCTACAAGTCCTTCTTCATCATCCCTCCTACCTCCGTGGTGTCTTTGTTTCTAATTTTCTATGATGGTTCATAATTCTATCCCATTCAGTAGCTCTTCCTTTTAGAAAAAAATGTCATTCAAGTACATAAGGGGAAATAAATTAATTCAAGAAGTACTGAAATATCCTGGTATTATAGAGATTTTATTGTAGACATTTATACATTAGTGGTATAATATCTACATAATCTAGAATAATGAAATTTCAACTTTCAGTTGCAAGTTTTCTGATTTTTTGGACAATCTTTTTTATGTACAATAAATTTGAAATATATTATTTGATGCACCACTCTTTCCAAATTTTAGTTTTTAGATTAGATCTTAAATTTTGATTAAAAACTCTTTTGGAAAGTTTTTTTTTTTTTTTCCCTCAGAGTTTAAATCCTATATCTTCTTTTAATGATATTTGCTTTTTCTGTTTTTGGAACTCTTACAGAATTTTTTATTTGTTTTACTGTGAAATCTCTATATTAATTTTGGTAAAGGTTAGAAACATGAAATTGCTTCTTGGACAATAGTGGTCACTAAAAGCCATGTCTGAAAATGATTGTTATAAGTATTCTTAAAAAATAAAAATGGATATTTTACATTTTCCCATCTCCATAATAACAAAATATATTATCTCAAAATCTTAATTTTGCATCATCCCCAAGAATAAAAACAAAGTAACTTTCCAATGATATCAGTTTTATTTCAATGTAATTTGTATTTAGTTTTAGTAATTTTTTTAAAATTAAATTTAGGTCCAGTTTGTAACAATTATTTTAAATATAAAACAGTATTATTGATAAATCAAATCATTACATCTTGTGAGTTTACTCCTGTCAACATCATGATAAAAACTGCTGTAACTAAATTTAAAATAACATAATTTAATCATAAAAATAGTTCCTTGAACAAGATACTTTACTTAATAATGAGTATTAAATTTTCAGGTCAATGTTTTCTGGCAATGCTTTCAAAAGATGCATTTAAAAAATTTGTCCACTTTTTTTTCCATTTTCACTTTACTTCTAATTACAAGCATCACTTTTTTTCACTTTGTTCATTTGTTGTTTGTATTATTTATGGGAACAAGGAATTATTAATTTATTTTCGTTTTTGTAAACATATAATCATGTTTTTATTAACTTTTTAAAATTATACTTAACAAAATATTATTTAATTTTACACATCAATTCAAAAGCATAATTTATTAAGTTTTTGAAATGTTACTTTGATAATAAGCTGTTTACTAAACTTCAGAAATCCGAAACAAGCAGGTAATTTTTTTATAGTATGTCCTTTTCTTAGTGCTCCTCTTCTTTTGAGTTGAAAAAGCTTCACGTGAGAAAAGTTAATTAAAATCTGATGTTCTATCATTAATTTTATGCTAAGTTTTTCCATTGTTTTTAATATTACCTATCCTGAAATGGTTGAGCTTATAGCTTTCTAAGGCTGAAAAGGAAATGTTCTAGATTGCTAAATTCAGCAAGTTAGAGAAAGAGCAAATTTATGTTTTCTATATCAACCACATTGAATTTTGCTTGTTGCTGTATTAAAAAAAAAAATTACACTGTCCTCCTAAATCAGTATTTGTTTCATAAATGTGTCCATGGATTTACTTTGTAAATGATATATAATTGATAAATTATTAATTTAAAGAACATTTTGAAAATACCACAATTTGCAACACACATTTCCTAAAACATGTGCAGGCCAAATACAAAAATGAATATTAGAATTTTAGAAGTCATATATTTTTTAAAAAAAATTTTCAATTAGAACTAGATATAACTATAAAATGAAAAATACTTTGCTTAAAATATATACAAATTTACGTATGCATGCATATGAAAGGTTGTCTATAAAATTATCTGTGCTGTCTGTCTCTTTAGGATCTGATTCTTCTTTTCATTGAAATTTTCGGAATGAATTCAAAACTGTCAGTCAGTACTGAATTTTATTAATGTTTTTGCTGTCATATTTTCTTCTATTGGTTCTTTTGGAAACTTTCTTTTTGTTTAATTCATAATTTGAATATTGATTAGGTAATATGAAATTTTAATTTCCTTTTGAAATATTCTTAGAAATGTACTACTTCACAGATATTTTACCTCTGTGTTTTAAAACTTGTTAAATATTGTGATTCATTTCATCAAATTTTATATACTTTTTCCTTCTATACTTTATTTTGTTCAGAAATTTTTATTTTTTACTTTGTTTTACAAGCACTTTTTAATTGTGTACTTAATTATTTTTATAATCTTCAAGCTAAATTTCATCTTTAAGGCATTCTACTCTCTTATGATGTCCCAAAACTCTTTATTATTATTATTATTTTCTAAGGAGAGGATGAATGAAGATTTAACATTTTCATTTTGTGCTTACTTCAAAATAAAAAACGTAACTGTGGAGTTGCCTTTCTAAAGATGTTTTAAAGCACTACATGTCTTTCTTTTCGCACTTCCTTAGTGACTTTGTTTCTGATTTTCTGTGATTGTTTGAAATTCTATCCTATTCAGAAGCTTTTCTTCTCAGAAAAAGTCCCATTCAGTTACATAGGGAAAATGAATTTTCTCAGGAAGTACTGAAATATCCTGTGATACAGATAATTTGATTTCTGCTGGTGTATTAGAGTATTTTTATGATAAAATACACACAGACTTGCTGTTCATGTGGCAGAAAGTATTAGTCTGCAATAAAAATGGATGGGTAGGAATTTTTTGCATTTGAACAGGATTTAACTACCAATACTTAGTCAGGTGCACTATGTTATTCACTTGTACTATAGAAGTGCTATTAATTATATTTGGAATGCAATATTTAAGTTCTAGAACTTTTTAAATGTAGTTGAATTGTTTTTATTCTACTTTTTGTGTTTAATTGTTTCATTTTAACTCTCATTGAAGGGTTCATTACCAATTACTTTAATTCATATTATACATTTGAAAGTGATTTTAATCTTAGTAACCATAAGCACATCAAGTATTCTTTACCAGTGGAAATTATATAACACCTAGCATTTTATTTTGCTTTGCACAAAAGCATATTAGTGCCATTTATTTTGTTAATAGTTGCTAAGGTGTCTCATAATATTTCTGGATGTTGTTTTGTCTTTTTAGAGTAATGCACTAAAGATATTGTGTTATGCTACTATTTGATATGATGCTTTTGTTTTTGAATGAAGAAATTATATACATATTTAAATATTAAACATGTATAATGTAAAAACACTGAATTTTAATTGAAGAGTTAAAATATTCACTTCTATAAAATATACTTTTCCTTTATATTGTTTTAAAGCTCATTTATTATGTATGAAATACATATTGGGGATATATATTTTGGTTATAGCATTGTAACACATTTTTAAACACTTTTTTTACACGATTTGATTTCTACTTTCCACATTTAAACACTTTACCGTGTTTTAAAAAAGTTGTCAGCGTCTCGGATTCAGCTTGTGAAATATTAATTGATTTATATTTATGAAAACCTCTTTTAAATTTGAGAAATAATTTTGCTGTGGTTAAAATATGTGGTCTATAAAAAAATTTTCATTAGAAAATTCTTAAATACATAATGCTGGATATAATATACCTTTTTGATAAATAATAGATAATTTTATATATTCAAGAATAACAATTCTAGGTTGTTTTGATATTTCTTGTGTAAATAACCCATGGTATAAAATACAGATTTAAACAATTTTGTGCTTAAATGTTCATTAAGAATTCTTTATTTTAGAGAAAAATGCACATCAAGAATAATCTGATTCTTTCTCTCGTATGCAGATTCCAAAGATTAGCAAATTAATAAAAAGCAGTCTGTATTCTGTATTTCAGTTTATTGAAATCAAACCAAATGAGATAAATCTTTAAAAGGATTATTTAAATTTATTAAAAATTTTTAAGATGCATGACTCTCTGATGTTTATATAATTAGAAGTATTTCATTTTAGTTTATTTTGTATTTGTTGTTAAAACAAAGACATTATAATTTTGATTGAACTTTTAAATTATTCAGTTTTTGAATAAATTATTTTCTTTTCTGCAATTTTTCTTATAGTGTTCTTTCTCTTAATGCTGCAATTTTAATTTTTCTTAAAAGAAATTTTTCCCCCTTAAAAGAAATTTTTATTTCAGAATATTTTTTCTATCATTGTGCCAAGTATGTGTATATCACAAATCTTATATCTTATTTTTACATCACACGGATTTTATATGTCTGATGTAAAAATTTGTGGCTCTATGTATTTTTCCCTATAGACATTGAATTCAAGTGAAAATAATTTTAGAAATCAAAATATAATCTGTTTAAATTGTTACTTGAAAGATGATCCCATTTGTGAGGGCGTTTAATTATTTTCTCTTCAATAATAATAGATTTTCTTGAAAGTCCTTAATTTAAGCAAAAAAAAAAAAAGTATTGCTATCATGCTTAGGCATTTCAGTTTAAAGTATCTTAATATATTTTAATTTTGAAATTTAGTCAATGTGTAAAAATCTGATATATTTATCTATATATTGTTTTATTTAAATTTGTAATTTGTGGGAATTTTATTACAGTTGTTTAACTTAGAAATGAGATATTAATTTTTTATTTGATTTATATAGTTTTGATGTTAGAACTTCATAAATGTAATTGTTATCAATATTTAAAGTTTTAGAAGTATCTATGCTATTTCCTATTAATAAATTAGGAAGATACTAATAAAAATGAAATTGTTTTATAAAACATTCTTTGTGAAATGTATTTATTTTGAAGGATTCGATGTAATTAATTAATTTTGAAATCAGATACAATTAATTAAAAAGAATAATGTTTTCTAATTTTAGTACATTTTTTATTTACCTAAAGCCAATTTGGTGACTTGTTGGTTTGCCAGAATTAAATGTCACTAACATTTTCATTTAAATATTTATGTAACTTGCTCTTAATTGTTTCTTCAGCAAAATATTTTTAAGTTTTAGCTTTTTATAGATACAAAAATTTTACTGTTTCGGAAGCTTTTTTTTTTCTTTTCATTTTGCTATGTACCTTTCTTATTTTCTGTCAACTTCCCTAAATTTTTTTAAAGTGGATACATTCTGCTATTTGCACCTTTTTAACAATGAAACCAAATTTCTAACTTGAATCACTGTAAAATTCTTCTTCATGTTGATAGTACATTTAAAATATAAATATTTTATAGATTATTTTCAAAATTAAATAAATATATTGCTTGCTTTTCTGAAATCTGCTTTGCTAATAATGTCTTATGGGCATAAGTTTTTTTTTCTTCACTATTTTACACATTTCATTATTTTTTGTACTAATATCAATGATGATTCTAATTGTATTAAAAGATATGTTCAACTTAGTGACTTTTATGAATAATATTACTTTCCTTCTAACATTTTTGCATTTTTTATACTGATTTATTTTTTTATCATTTGTGATACATTTAATATTCCTTTAAAATTCTTGGATGCTCTCATATCCTTGCCAGAAAACATGCTTAAAATAATTAAATATAAAAAAAAAATTATTCTGCAAAACAGTATCATTGAAAAGATAATTTTTAAACCTCTTAAAATTCACAAATTTTTTTTCCCCTTATTATATTTCCAGAAGTTGTTGCAGAAAATGGGAAACATTTTGCCTAATTCTTAATTAAAACTTCAAAGGGAGGTGGAACCATACTTCAAGGTGCACATTCCCATCTCCCAAAGTATATATTTATGCCTCAAGTGTAGTTGATCTTGGTCAAACAGTCCAGCATGTAGAACACCAATATTCATTCATCTTTATTGAAAGAATATTCTAGATAAAATTAATTTGGAATAATTATAAAGTAAAAATTTTAATAGTAATAATAAATTTGAATTCCAAAGACGGTTTTGTGGTGCAATGCTTCTTAGAGTATTTATGCCCTTCACCTTTATGATGAAAGGGGGGAAAAAATTCTTTAATTGTGTCTTCATGCTGCAAGACTATACCTGTGAAAAAAAAACAGTTTCCAGAGCATTTTACTACCACTGTCTATTCATCAACTAAAAAGCGGGCAGATAATTCTCAAGAAAATAGTTTTAAAAAAATCGGCTTTATCTCTAAATTTCCCAAAATTTATTATTTTTATTCGATTTTAGAAATTTATATCGGTATGCTTTTTAATGAGTGGCTTGGCAAAAAAATTGTGTAAAATCAAATACATTTTCTACAAGCAAGATGAAAGCAAAAATGTAAATCCAAAAAAGATATCAAAAGAACAACGCCGAAATTTTTGTTTGCATAGGGCGTGAAAAAGAGAATCAGTTGGCCGATTGCAAGTTTTTCTTCTGTTGTATCAGTCAATTATGCTGTCAGGAAATTTTGATACTTTCATGAACGGATCTCTTTGCAACTTGTCATGCTTCTTACCTGTTTGTCGATTCTTTTTTGCTGTTGTGAAATATGAATTATTAAAAATTCTAATTGAGTTCCTTTCATTCCGGCATACTTATTTACCTTTTCAAGTAGTGACGTCGCGAATGACCTCTTTAGAAGGTTCAGTCTGAGTTCCCGCTCGCGAATGATCTAATTCAAAACGCTATTAATACCGGCATCTTTGAGTGGAGACCAATCAATGACGAGATGAAGGCGAAATTGAACAGAGCCATCTGTTGGTAGTTGTAGAAATCTCGCTACTAGAATGGGAAGATGGTAGACGGAGGAGCAGTTCTCCTAGTGAAGTGGCGTGGAGGCTGGGGTGGAAGAGAGATCAATTAGGCCCAAGTGAACAGAGCCATCTGTTGGTGGCTGTAGAAAACTCGTCATCGGAGCTGAAAGGCGGTGACGAGGCGCATTTCTCCTAGTGAAGAGGCGTGGAGGCTGGGGTGGAAGAGAGATCATTCAGGTCTGAGCGAACAGAGCCATCTGTTGGTGGCTGTAGAAAACTCGTCAACGGAACTGAAAGGCGATGATGAGGCGCAGTTCTTCTAGTGAAGGTGCGGGAGGCAGGGGCAAAAGAAAAGACCGATCAAAATGAGGCGTTTGGGAATCGAATAATAACAGGAGTTGTGATGCTTGAAAGGCTCTCTTTTAGTAGTCAGCAAAATTTGAAAATATACTTAAAACTGAATATTTTATGCAACATTTTATTTCTGATAGCATTTTTTCCAAATATTTATTGACATATAGTTTGTTTGAAAGGAGAAGTTTTTCTGTACAAAATCATCAAAATTATTGAGATGGTCGGAGTAAATTAGGTTCTGCTTCCTGTAAAGGTAATACTATGATTCGTCGAAGTAGACAGTTCACTAACAAATTAAGATTATTTTTGATAAATGAGCTGATAGCTTATATTTCTGTCAATGACGGGGCAATAGTCGTTATGCAGGGGACGCAATTGCCCCTCTTCCCGTCGGTGAAAAATTGAGTCTTGTTGACGAAAGTCTTCACCATATCTGAACGGTTGTGTGAACATTGGTATTAACGAATATGATAATTTAAAATTAACATAATTAAAACAATCGAAATACGGGTTTAAATCAGCAGAATGGTTGCATTTGGCAAAATCATGGACTTTCTGGCATGTAAATATAATGTCGCATTTAATTGACATGTTCGTTCAGTTGATTAAGAACCTAGTACGAAGAATGTCGATCAAAATAAGTCCTCAAATTTTCAGATATCATTCATTCAGCTTATAATTTGCTGATGAATGTTTTTGTTGTTGACTGTTCTGTTGATATAGCAAAACAACCAACAAGATGGCAGTTGAATAGAATGCCACATTTTCACACACTATTTCGAATAACATCATGATTTGTGAAAAATTAAGTTTTTATTTTAATAGATTTAGATTATTTGTTGATATAATTAGAAAAATTGAAGCATTTATATTATATATGTCTGGGAGATGGGATTGTTAACTTGAATCAGAATTGATTAAACAGTTCGAAAAAGAATCGTCTTCTTATCCATGTGTTACTTTTTTGGTAATGATTTTGCAGGTTTTTCTAATCTAGTGTATTTATTTCATCGTGATTACTCTCTGACTAAAATCTGGCTATGAGTTAAAGTAAATTTAATAAAACATAAGTAGCAAGTATCAGCACTCTTACAATACATATGTTGTGAAGAATTACTTTGCTGTTGCCACATTATATGAATTAATTATAAATCACTAGAGTAAAAAAATTGTGTAATTGTAGATTACATTTACTGAACTGTAAAATATCTGGGTTTTTTTTTTTTTTTTGCCATCTAATTTATTAGGCTGCAATTATGACAATGAAATAGGATTGCAAATAACGACAAAAAATAAATATATGTGATACCTTTTATACCTTTTTAGTTAAACTAAAAGAATTTATTAAAATGCTCCAAACTTGTTAAATAAATTATCACCGAATTTTTTTGGATTCCACGTTTAGTATTATATTCTATATTATGCATTCATCATTATTTATTTAACATACATTTCTTAGTGATTAAATATAAAAGGGAAATAAATTTTTAAAATCACACAAAGTAATCTTGTTCATCAAAGTAATGAACACTATTTGTTAGAGATTTTAAAAAAAATTTTGATACCTAGCATACACTTTTGTTTTTTATAATTATTGCTCAGTTTACTATTAAAAAAAAACCACATGTACATTTTTTTGTTATTAGGAAAGACTGTTAAGAGTTTGCAATCAGTCTGAAATAAAATTCATCCCCTTACTCCCCTCGTCAGGCATTAAGTTTACCAATATATTACTTTTTATGTTTATTTTTAATAGTCATTTTAACTAAATTTACAAATGAACAAATTGTTTGTTGCAATCCAGACATTTCGAAATTGTGCCTTTCTTATATCTTATGTAATTAATTTTGGGTTTAAAAGAAATTTTTATAATTTATTTTTTGTCTGGTTTTCGCAGGCCTTGCAAAGATTCTTTTCATTTTGTACTTTTAAATAATTTCCAATCTTGTGTTTATCAAATCAAGGTGTTTGTTGCCATTTTGTGAATATATATTCAGTTTTTATTTAAACTTAGAACTGCCATTATTTTAATGCAAAATTTTCTATTGCAGTTTTTTTATATTTGTGTGTGTGTGTGTTTTATTCATTTTAAAAATGAATCAAATACAAAATAACATTCATTCATATATATATATACTATTGCAAGCCTTATTTTTCTACTTCGTTTAATTTCTTTATATGTAATTTTCTGTAAAAACTTGAGATATGTGACCTTTTAAAAAATTCTTACTGGAATCCTCATATAAAAGAGGATTATTAATTAAATCAAAACATAAATCTCCTGATTCAAATTATATTTTATTAAACTTAAAGTGCAATTTAAACACTTTATCTGCAAGCTCTCTACACAGTTTTACAAATCAAATAAGTTAGATATATACCATTTTTATTTATAAGAAGTTTTTGCATATTATATTGTTTAGTAAGTGATAATTCTCCAGGATATTTGAAGCAGTGATTCCAATATGTGCAGAAATGTTTTATACAAATATTTATAATGTAACATTCTAAAATAAATATAAAAACATTCTGTATAAAAATGTTTTAAAGACTTATTTTCTACTTATCGAATGGTAAATATCATCCTCTATTTAATAAAAATCATAATTTTATGAACATGAATTCAAAGACTCTTGGCAATTTTTACAAAGATACCTCAGTATTTGAGTACTTTCTTTTATTAATATATAAAATCATTTCTGCTGATAATGAAAATTATATATTGTTTTTCTTTAAATAATTGTGTTTTAATTATTGAAATGGATTTTAATATTTTGGGATGTAACTGAATTTCTATTGTAATTATTTTTCTTAACAATATTGAATGAATTTGTTCTTTCAAATATTTCTTTTCGATGCTTTAATAATTCTCTTTGAAGGGCATATGTTCAATATTCATAAGGAAATTAATATATATATATATATATATATATATATATATATATATATATATAT
>JAOUZG010047196.1:0-31372 GCA_026289955.1 Argiope argentata
TATACTTTTAAAACGTTTATATAAAAACCATAAGAAATAAGAAGTTTTTAATGACACTGTGCACCCCATAAGATCATCAGACAATAATTTAAAATAAAAAGGTCCCATTACTTAATCTAATGACTCCAATTAGTATATAGTCACAACCTTAAATACATTAAAGTTTTTGAATTATTTTTACGCATCTGCAAAATGTTACAAAATTTTAACATAGTTATAAAAATAATCTACTTTAGTTCATCAGCGTTAGGAACTCTAAAAGGATACATTATGAAAAAATGACCAGTCACACTAATAAGGGTAAAGGATATTGGGAAAAGGTCAGAGAAATAACAATCCAAAATTACACTGATATGAAAACATAGGAAGAAATATATCATTACAATGTATGTTGATAGTGCATTACTCACCAAATTCATAACTTCAGACAAAAAAAATTATGTTTTATTTTTATTTCAAGCAGATTTCATAATGAGTGAGACAGTGCAATCATTTCACAAATGACTGAAAAGGGCATATGTGCTTGCTGATTACTACAACGAAATACAAATTAAGATAATTACATAGGATTCAGTTCATTCAAGACATGGTTAAATCAAAATGAAAAACTAAGAATAATCACATCTTGACATTCGTGGCATTTTCGATCTGCAATAAAAACTCGCAACTGTACAGATAAAGGATTTTTTTTTAATTAATGTTGGAAACCATATCTAATAATGATAAATAAACCAAGATGTGATTTGCATCATTACTGGACAAATATATCCTAGGTTAATAACATGAAATCTTTCTCCAACTTTTTTGAATTTATTTTTTATGCTAGAAGTAGTTTAAAATATTTTAAGATACTTTAACTACCATTAAGTTTAATGATATAAGATCTCAAAATATAAGAATTAAGATCTTAAATTATTAATACATTTTTATAATAGAATAATTACCTGGGCATGTTGTGAAGAACCACTGTCCTGCTGGGCATACAGTATTATTTAAGGAATAAGCAGATCCTCCTAGTACCACTGGACCAGCGGCAGAACCTTCTAGGCAAACACCTAAACCTGTTCCACTTCCATCATCACACCATCCACAACGAGGGTTCTTCTGGCACTGGTCACAAGTTTGAATATCACGACAATTTAGACCTAAAAATGATGGTGAGAAATCAATATAAATAAAAATGACGTGCGTGCGTGTGTGTTAAGACACGTAGAAGGCTCTGATAGGAAGAAAAAAAACGGAAAAATTGCGAGGAAAATAGTAAAATTTACCCGTTGATAAGTTATAAGAAAGAAATTATACAAAGAATAAAAGCCTATCATCAGAACTATTTTCAAATATGACAATGAACAAACCATTTTTTCCCCTTGGTGAAATATATAGATGTCTCAGAATTACCATATACATTCAAAATATCCACGTTATCCATCAAAACATTCAATCATGTACTTTTACCAATTTTAAAATTACACTAAAGCGTTTTCCTAGGATCTGGTAAAATACTGCTGAAGGATTTTCACTTCCTCTTTATCAATTACCATGGAAACTTGGTTCCCCCACCCCTTTTATGAAAAGAAACAGAAATAAGAGCTACATAATCGATGATAACTTTTGTTAAAAAAAATTTAACATACGTTTATTGAAATTAACAAAATTACAATTAAAGGTTTTAAACACCAAAATGAATTAAATGTATTGATTCTGCAAAAGTCGCTAACAATGAAACCAGTAAAACGGGCACAATCTTGAAATGAAATAAAAAAATATATACATCCCTATATAAATGTTTTTTAAACTTTGAAGGGCATTAATGAATAATACAAATTAAATTATACAACGTAATTGATCGTGATTATATAACAAATTTGCGGTCAAACAAATGGAATTTTAACAGTCGATTTGTAACAGAAACTTACTATTACTCAATCAAAAACAGCCATTTTCGGCTTATTATAATTTTTAAATAATATTCCATTAAGCTCACAAATTCTGATTAAAACGAAGTACACGGGTTTAAAATAAGTCTGGCACAAATTTATTAATTTTACCATTAATTAGCCTAATCACTAATTTTAGCAACCTTTTTACACACTGAAAACGGATTCACCGTCGCAAATGAAATTAATAAGAATATTAAGAAAAGAAAGTACAAAAATGCATTAAGATTTAAATGTTGGGAAAATGTCTCTGTAGTCCTAAAATTTGACTTCTAAAAATAACTCTTTTAAATGCATTAACAATTATCAAGCAATTAATGTAAGTTCTCACTAATAAACAAGATAAAAGGTTTCACCAATAGCGATGATCGATTTCTTTACAACAAAAATTAAAAAACAAATCGGTTATAAAAAGCATTTACTGTAACTAGGACAATCTGCAGCACTGGATATAACACAAAATTTAGTAACTCATTGTTTATTTTAACAGGGATTCAATATAACAATTTTTTTCAAGCGTTCCAATTTAAAAAAAAAATCCTTATATTTATTGAGTACTTTGAGATATTAGGACATTCATTTAAAATATTAGAATTATACCCAGACTATTTTTAAGTAAACTGAATCTGTGATTATCTTCTCAACCTAAAAGTAGTACATATGTGGTAGTTTTTGAGACTTCAGTTTCTTAGATAAAAGAAACTGCTTTGTACTAATGTACACAATAACTGAAGGATATCTTTTATATAAAAATATTCAAATAAGTTAGTAGCATATAATAATTATTGAGATGGAAAACTAAAACTTAATTTAAAAATTGACAACACCATTGAAATACTCAGAAAAAGATTGAGTCTTTATTGCATCTAGCCATTAAGTCTTTATTGCATTGCCATTTAAATCTAGAAAAAAAATCTCAGATTTTGGCTGATTTTTTACCAATATGTATATTTACAAAAGATTCGAGGAAAAGAGCAAAGGAACTTGTGACAATTAAATGTAATATGATTTAAAGGAGCAGAAAAAGCATGAAAGGAAGAAACATTTTAACATTTTCGAAATAATAGCATGTTAAAAAAAAAGGTTTATAGTTATACACATTCAAAATTTCTTTATTATCTAACATTTGGCAAGACAAAATTTATATATTAAGGAGGTTTATGTATTAACTCTCATGCTCTTTAACTGTAAGTTACATAAAAGTAAGGACTCAGGTGAAGTAAAACACAAAACATGTTTTTTATCCTGATGCAAAGAATTTAATGATTACTCAACAAAAATCATTACAAAACAAGATTACTCTTTTTTTTATTTATTCTTTTTTGTAAATTCATTTGTTTGGGCATAATTTCTGCAGTCTTTTCACCCATCAGTTTCATGGTGCTAATCCTTAAAAAATATGGTACAGCATTTTTGTACAGCCTATGTACATTTTTTAGTTATTTCAATTTCAGTGGACATATGTGAAAATATTTCTGATATTTCGATGAATTCATTTAAAGGTTAAAGTGATGCAGCAAGTTTTAATGACCATAAAAATCCAGCTTTATATCATTCTACTTTAACTTCGAAATCGGTATATTTCTGAAAATTCATTTTAATTCATTTTGAAGTTTTCGTATTTCACTTATCATCTTTTCTTGTATTTCTTTTAGAAGTTCTTCTGCATCAACGATGACCCTTTTGAATCAGGTATTCTTGCATGTCTTCCACTTTTGACATGAATAGTAAATGACTGTAATGAACACTAGAACCAGAATTTCTATATTACTTAGGCTTGTTTTCTGTTTAGAAAATGCACAGTATGCAGCAAATAGATTTTTGATGATATACTCGAATTCATGCAGCAAATATAGAATTGAGTTTTTTACCTGTCCAATATGTATTAAATACGAATTTTGAGCAGTTCAAAGTTTTTAAAAAATCTACTTTAAAATCTACTCTAATCTACTTTGAATAAGTTGACAATTTCTCAAATAATAAACAAACCATTCAATAAACACAAGTACAACAGGCTACACCATCATGCTGCTTCCGCAGATTGAATGTTCCCACCAGAGAAATGTATTCTAACACTTTCAAGTAGTTACAGAAGCTCATTAGCTGCAATTCAAGAAACTTATGGATGACCTCGCAAATCAAAACTAGGTTGATATATTATATATATATATATATATAAGAAGGCTAGTAAAGGAGAGGGTTTCCGTATTACACAATCGCGAATGGTATTGTTTTGTTTCTGGAAGCTATGACTACGATCTTCTATTCTTGCAATCTTTGAATATCGACATTTTTAGGATGGGAGAGAAACAACTCAGAACCTAAAAATTGCCTGCATTTTCCCGTCTTATAAGAAAATTTTCAGATTTACTTGCATTTTTCATGGTTTTTCTCTCTATTTTTAAATTTCCTCAGTTTTACTGGTTTTCTGGCGTGGCCATTTTCAACTATTGACTTTCATAGTTTTTTCACTGAAAAAATTCCAATGGCTACATTTATTAGGATATTGCTTGAATTTTCGCATTGATAACTAAATTCACCATTATAAAATGCATTCAAATGGTTATGCCAAACTAATGGTATTGAAATTTTTTATTATCTTGTATGCAAAAAAAATATTTGTCCTATTAAGAGCTCAGAGAAATAGCATATTCTTCTTAAAAGACAAGCTTCACAATGATAATAAATTGGATTGATGCAATAGATACACATTTCAAAAACCAAACAAAAAATGATTCACTCACCACGACATTTTGTAATCTGCGTAGTCCATTCCATACATTGTGCTACTGGAAACACGGCAGCATATGCATTTGATTCAATGCACATTTGCTGACTACTACACCACATACAGGGACCTTGAGTGCAATTTTCACAAGTATGCCTGCTGCTACAAGGAACTTCACATTTAACTCTATAATCGTCATTTAAAATAGCTTTCTCAGTACCATTACCTGAAAACAAAATGCAAATGGCACAGTTTAATAAATGGGTAAGAAATCAATTTCATTCTGTCATAATTGAAATTTTAAGACAGTAATGAGTTTTTATACAAATGTTTGCAACATTCATATAAAATGAATCAGTATAAATATGAACATTAAAGGAAAAAAATTCTAAAATATATAACTTTCATTTTTACATGTTAAAAATATACGGGGAGCGCAAAGAGAAGTTTCTCAAAAAATTAAATGGGGGAAACAGGGGCTATTTATCACTGTCAAACCAACTATCCGCTAATAGCAAAATTAAAAGACAGCAGATAGGATTGGTAGTAGGAACAGCGTGAACAGGAAGTATGACTTCATATGCTCCGAAATTTCGAGTTAGATTCATGCAGATCTACAGACACTTGAGGTCAAAATGTTTTTCCCCCTTTTGAAAAGTAACTATTTACCATTTGATTTTCTCTTAGAGTACTCAATATAAACGATGAATATCAGAGTATTACAATTAGTGTTCTGACGTTCATGAAAATATTAATGAGAATACATCTTTTACTTTAATATTCCTGGGGGAAAAGTTGAAAAAAATAAATAAAAATGGCATGACGAGGCAGGTTGACATTATTTAAAACATTATGTCACCGATTTACTAGTCAAATATTTTTTTTTTAAATTTAATAAAAATAGAAAGAGAGTCACAAACTGTGCTACGACTCCCCCCCTCCTAGCATGTCATTGTTGAAGCAGTATAAAGGTAATAATTCAGAAAAAATTGATATTCAAAGGCTGTTAAAAAGTATGGGCCACTTTTGTATTCCCTAAATCACTACGGCCAAAAATCTTCAAAAACCAATGAACGCTACTTTTTGACTTCCAGCGATCTTCCAAAAAAAAAAAAATGTCAGCTGTCATAAAGAAGATCTCACAGAATATGTAAAACGAATGTCAGATGTTTATTTCCAACTCAATCTGAAGAAAATACACAAATCTGAAAACCAGTTTCCTACTTCATTAAAACAGAAAGTGTTCACTTCATGGGAGGAAAACCAAAAAAGCAAGAATTGGTTTAGATTATTTATAGAAAAGAACTCTTCCTCGTCCATTTAAAAGCCTGACACAATGAATCTAAATTGCATCACCTCATTTATCAAAACAAATGTTGCAGCCTTTTTTTTTTTAAACTTTTCACAGTGTTACGGTAAATACAATTTTGGACTTGAGGTCATATGGAATATGGATAAGACAGGAACCTCAATTGTTCAAAATCCAGATAAGGTAGATATCCCGAGAAGGACACACTACAGACAGAAAAGGATGCTTCAGTGATCAAAAACTGTGAAAACTAAGATAAAAGTCTTATGCAACAAAAATTTAAAAAAGGAAACTAAAACATAGGAAAGTGGTAAAAGATCAAATGCAGAGAAAGAAAATGAAATTCAGGAGACAAACCTTCATTCTGAGAATAAAAAGAATGGATATCTCCAATGACGAAGTTGACAGCAACTGTGATTTACCTCAGCACTCGGATTATTTCATTTGGAAAAAAATGATTTCTCTCTCAGTGAAACTGTAAATTGCATATTTTTTTTTAAAAAAAAATTACGATTTTTCATACTCACAGTTTTAAAACAAAGGAGCCCCCCCCCCCGAGAATGGAAGGTGAGATTCCTTAAGAAATGCCCTAAAAGACTATTTTATCCTGCGACTACAATCACAGTTCTATGTCAAATTTTGTTAGCTTACCAACCAAAGAGGGGTACAAAACAAGTATTCTCAAAATAAAAATGTTCGATTCAAGTCAAAGATCCGTATTTTGTCAATACTTTGTACAGCAATGGTGAACGCCCTACAATATAATCACAGGCTTATTCAAGGTCCACAATTTTATGTGAAGGGAGGGATTAATTGATAATGTGATATCGCACGATCTTCAATTTTATTGCTTCAAATTTCATTACAATAAAAATAATTGTTATAACTTATGTTCACATCTAACTTTTCAAATATAACTAAAACCAAAGAAAAAAATGCTTTCATTCAAATAAATTTGCATTACTGAAAAGCTATGTAACCTTTCTAAGAATGTAAAAATAATTTATATGCAATTACATGCTGCATGATGTCATTTTGGAAATTTAATTTTCTAATTAATAAATGATTAAAAACAAAATTGTTTTTAATTTTTAAAAAAACCTCAAATTAAAATTTTTGAAAAATCTATTCTTATTGGGCTTCTAATCCCCAAGAAACAACTTCACAAATTTCATACTTCTAAACAATGTTTTATGCTCCTCATTGCTCTGTCAATCAATATAAACCTTTATATATAAAAAGAGATTTCATTGAAAAAAAAATATTTATAAGAGTTATAAAAAGAAAAATCTCTAAACAATAACAGCATCTGAAACCTAAAGAAAGAAATATTTTTAAAAAATATTTTTCGTTCCTTTAAAACTTATAATTTCATTTCTTAAAGTACATAGAAAGGAATTTTTCTCATTAATAAAATTTAAAATTCGACGAAATGGTTCGACAAATAATTTTCAAATTGAATGGCATATATATAGTAAAAAAAAAGGGGGATCAAGGCAGAACCACAAACACTGAAAACTAATAGCTTCAAATAAAAATCTGATAACATTATGCAATGGACTAATGTAATAACACAATACAATTAGTTACAATCCAATATAGTACAAAATCCCTTTAATAGGCCTTTAAAGGAATTGCTCCAAACTGGCCCATTAGTGTTAATAATGATTGAATATGTAACATAACTTCAATGTATGCGTTTTTGCAGCAGCTTCTCCCATGCTCAGTATATCTCTTTAGCGCACCAATTTTATCCTGCTGTATTATTTTCCATTTATCAAAACATGCTGCCCATTCTTTCCTAAGAGCATATGGCATGTAAATTGTACGCTTCCCAGTTGTACCCTATATAAATTCATCAGCATCTAAAACACTCAAAATTTAAGTTCAAACACTTTTTGAGTCACAACCAGCATTGCAAAATTCATATTTCCCAATCACCTTTTCAGAATCATCTCGATATTTCATTAAATATCGATGCACATTACTGAAGAAAGAGGAAGCATAAATGTGTTGGTTTTATGTCAAGATGCATTCTTTAAATAAACCTAGTCAACCATGCTTTTGAGTTATTGTATTCAAATGTGCAAGGAAAAAAACCTTTCTTAACACTTTCCAAGAAAATTATACACTTTTAAGGTGCTTACAATTAGTTTTCAAATTTCAGCACCTTTAAGGGAACGAAGACGGTCTCGATAATAAAAAATCTCCTTTAATTACAACTGAATATAACAGTAAAAATTATTTTTCAGTAAAAAGATGACACATATAGATAAAATGTACTATTCTCAATTGAATACAATAAAAAATTAGCTATATTTTAAAGTATTTATTTTTCTATAGCAAATCGAAAATGTATTATGATGTGGCTAGCAACACATATAGAGGTACACAAAGGTACTCAGAAAAAAAAATTCTGCTTAACATTATCTCAAACCTAGCAAAATAACATTGCACACTAATTTCAAAATTTATACTAATTTTTCAATTTTTCATTTATTTTAAATTTAATTGCTTTCTAAACTTAGTAAAGATATACTTCAGCATTTTTCATTTATTTATTTATTTATTTTTGATACAGTCCACTCTGAAGCTTCTCCATTACTGTTATTAGAAACAGACCAGTTAATTTCAGAAATTTAGAATTTGAGAGTTTACATTTAGTAAACTACACATTCCATGTTTTTTATGAAATTAGTTTTAAAAATATTTAAATTGAAATAAAAGATAATTTAACAAATAATGTCAAGAAGTGGCCAAGGAAATCATTTAATTATACCTATTTAAGCTTGTTATTTGAAACAAAATTTACTAGCATTTTATTACACTAAAGAACTTACTTGATTCTCGAACAAATGTATAACATTTTTCATCTGTTTGCCAGCCACAGTGATACTCAGTGTGGCAAGCATGACAATTATGTAATTTATCACAATTACTACTTTCAGCAACTTCACATTTGTCAAGTATATTAGTTTCCTACAATACAAGAAAAATTTATACTAAAAAAAAGGTTTAAAAAAAGCAGTATCAGTAAAACTTTAATAACGTCAGGTGTGTGTTTTTGTATCTATTAATTAAATAAACTATACATTTTACTCTAGCTCAAATGATCTAGTGATGCTTAAAATATTAACCATAACACAAAAAAAACACTTTTTTTTAATTTGGAAAACATTTTAAAAATTAAAAAATGTTTTTAAAAAATCCCAAAATGCAATTAAAATCTGAATTACCTTAATATTTTTTCCACAACGACCATGAGAACAAGAAGATCCACACCAAACACAACCATAGGTATTTTCTAAACAACTTGGGCAAGATGTTAAACGTCCACATAAAGATGTAACATTTGCTAAAATAAAAAAAAATTCAATTTCATATTACATTCAAACACATAACAAAATTGACATAACCACTATACAAATATGCTACCTTAATTAAAATTGGATTCAATGAAACAAAACAGAAATTATCATTTGGTATATGTATTTGCTTTAACTGAACTAATAAAGTATCAGAAACATTTTAAAAAGCCCATTTTAAAAAGAATAGTGACAATAAGAACATGCAATACATCTATTTAGCTACCTAATTTAATCTTTATAAATTTTAGCACTTGTTTGGCTTAACCAGTAACTAAAATTCATGGAGAGAAAACTTCAAAAAAATACCACAAAAGGGAAGAATAGGCAAGAGCAGATTCCTTTCTTTCCCTTAGGAAGAGGGACAAATATTTTCTTTCTTTATAGAAATAGTAAAACAATTTGTAGACACAAATATGTTTATTTAATTGATTAATTTAATTGATTAGTGCCTACAAATATACAGAACAGACTTCAATATTTTTTTGCATTTATTATAACAGGCACTAAACAAATTATTTTTTGCATATTTCAAAGTTTCATATTATTGTGTAACTATGAATTGTTGGTTTAAAAAAACTTGTATGATAATATGTAATATTTGCATATTACATACAATCAAATGTGCATATTGTTTTAAAAAAACACGCAAACAAAAATTGTATTTTTCAAGGATTAAAATTATTTAAGGATACATATCTTTTAAGAATATAAAAGGAAAGAAATTATCTAATCACAGCAAAATGGTTTTAGCTTTTACTTCACCAACTACAGTAAAAGATTATCTGCACACAGACAAAATGCATAGCCCATTCGTATCAAAGATAAAAGAGGGAAATTTGACCGAATCAATTTTTTTATATCTTGCATTAAATTAAAAGAAGGTGGTAAAAATGAGAATTGTTAAATTTTGTGGCAATCTATCTTAATATAAGAAAATCTTATATTGTGCTAATGCTCTTAAAAACAATTTTGCCTAAATAGATGCGAGATAACAAAAAAGATGAGGGCAGTAATGTTGACATTTTAATTAATTTGATATGTAAATTGCGATTATTAGAAGAAATAGGAAGTATAATAATCGCGGATGATTCGCAAAACCGAACAATAAAAATACAAATTTCGAATTAAAAGATAAGGTCAAACAAAGAACTCTGGAAATGCGTTCATTTTATTCACAACGTATCATTCTTGAATTTGTTGAAAAGTGAAGTCTAGGGTTTCTAAAACGAACAAAGCCTCTAGAAGTGAAAGAAAAAAAAACTTGGATTTCTTTTTAAATTTATTTTTGAGAAAATTACATAAAAAAGCAGTATATATATGCATCAAATAATAAATTTAAAGTAATTTAATATGCTTTGAATCATTTTAAAATTCAGAAGCATTTTGCTTAATATAGGAGAAATTTTTAAAATGCACTTTTAAAAAATTGTTGGAAGAAACCTATTAAAAATAACAACCATCCGATTATTTGAGGATACTGTAATTTAGTCAAAAGTCCTTATTCATTTTTCCTACAACCCAAAGAATGGGGGGGGGGGAGTTACAAAGATAATTTTTTAAAAACATGCTTAACTCTTTGTTCACAGGCTGACGCATTGATTCCATAAGTGTGTACGTACTGTGAAGTCAAACTAACATCGGCGAAGGTGGAAAAGCTACCAACGCTCCAAATAGTATTTCCGTTATTGGCACCAATATTTTTGAATGACAATAAAACATTTAGTTCGATCTGGTTACACTTGAAAGGTGGGATGTATCATTTCTCAACACATCGAGAGAGAAAAAAAAAAACCCATCGATATTTCGGAAATATCGATTTTTTAAAAAAATATTATTTAACCATATTTTGGAGAAATTATCGTCCCCAATGAGTCGTGATCCCATGAATAGTGACGCACAATTCTTACCTGCCCAATTCTTAACAGGCATTTATTCCAATTTTTATCATTACCTTTCTAAAATCCATTTTAATTTAATTATACAGTGAGAAAAAAATGGGGGAAGACCTAAACTTTTCAGTTATTAGAATAAGTTTAAAAATTTAATTACCATTTTTAAGCTACATGTATATATTCTAAATAAAGAATTTTTTTTTTTTTCAAAATTTTATATATTATTTAAACATTAATGAACATGTCTCAAAAGTATAAAAGATTTCACTTGTAGATTTTTTTTTATTGAAACAATTTACAAACATTTTCAGCAAAAGATGTGTTGATTTATTAGCAATGTCAAAAGCATGACGATAACCAAAATATTAATAATTAATAAAAACATGGCAAATTAAAATTCTTATCAAAATTTTGTCACAAAAGAAATCAGCTTCGAATTTTTAGGATTTAAGGTTATCTAAGATTTTTAAGACTTGAAAATTTTGTCCAAAGTTTTTTTTTCCCCTTTACAACTTACTTTCATTTCTTTAGTATATGCTTTTAAACTATCAAAAATTTAAATTTTTCAAATTTTATCCCTTTAAAATATTGCTTCAATTCTATTTTATAATATAAAGCTCATTCAATTATGTTGTTCCTTTTTTAAAAAAATTATAATATAAACTAATTTTAGAGGTAGGTCTGTTCACCATTTATTTGATCACAGTCGAAATTTTAATACTCATCGATCTTGATTGAATGCTTCATGCTGACTAAGTTTTTTTTTCAAATTTTGATACTTATCAAGTTTTTGATCTGATGGATCAATTATATTACCGAAAATTAAATCAAGTAATGTCCATCGATTGGATTCGGAGATACTCCCTTAAAGATACTTTGATAAAGAACGTTAGATCAATATTCAGATTTTGTTTTCAGATTTAGCATAAGAGAAATATGAAATAGGATGCAAATAATGTTTTTCTGCGCTTTTTAATTCACATGTTGCTCAATTGTTTGTGCTTTTATAATTTAAAATATGTAATTTTTTCTTTGAAAATATTGCTTTAATTCTATTTCATTATATGCTTTTTTTATTGTGTTATGTTTTTATTGTTTTATTTTAGGTAAAAAATTTTAGTGGTGCAAACTCTGCTAGAGAATCAGCCCTCTCATTTCCCTCAATTGTCTTGACCAAAAAGAATAACTCTCCTTTCAACAGGTCTGATTTTCCGCTTGATATTCCCATACATAAGATTTTCTATCTATCCAAGGACGAAGCGTCACGAGAGAGGGCTTTCAATAAGCAATAATATTGATTTTGTCTATGTTCCTATATATAATGTAACTTATGGAGTCGTCAAAAGCAAAGACCTTCCTGTCATAAAGACTGTTGAAATCGTCAAGTCGCAACATCTTCCTTTTTTTTTCAGTTCCTTTATAATAATGAACTAACGCACAACATACTCTACTGTCAATCTCTGATCCATTAGTATTAATATAGTGATTTTCATATTCAGCATCAAATTTTTAAAACATGAACCTTGTTTCTCGAGGATTAATTGTAGTTTTGTCATCTTATTTTTTCAAGCTTGAACTGCATTCCTATATTAGAATTCCCTACCATATGCGATAACCATTTGATACAAAGCAATTTCCAAAACAGTAGCATAGATATTTTTAACAATTTCAGGTATCAATCTCCAAGTGATTATTGCTATTGTAATTTTTTCAATTAATTTCACCACTGATTCCAATACTGTCTACTTTTTCGGTTCAAATTAGTTCATTGTTTGGATTAATTAGTCTATTGTTTGGATTAACTACCCAAAATTTACAGGTTTTTTGTCAAATGAAAATTTATCTTCATTGAATACCATGTTTGGGAAATGCTTCTATTTCTCCCAAAATTTAAAGAAAATGTAGAAAACGGAAGTCAAAATCCATTGTTTGTTTGTTTTTTAAATCAAGGACTTCAATCTGGCCAATGCTTTTCTATTCAGTTAAGTCAAATAAGAAGCAGATGTTCTCAACAGAAAAACTATATCATTTGAAAAGACCTGTATAAAGCCTTAGAACTTCGTTAAAATTAGTACAAATAATTTCGTTTATAATTAGCAAGCACAGTATAGGGTAAAGACTTGATCTCTGCGCCATTATGATATTGTACTTCCACAGTTTTTGTACACAGTTTTGTATTCATGAAAAATGGGCCAACAATTCTCACAATTTTAGAAGGGATTCTAATTCTTCTCATAAGTGATTCAAGATGTGTCCACTTGACTGAGTTTAAAAGCAATTTGTATATCCAATAATATAAGACAAGCTAGTAGCTTCTATTCATCAGCATGTGTTATAAACACATCAATATTTTTTTAGTGCTGTGATTGCACCTTTCACTTTTGGAAAGCCATATTGATATTCATTCAATATTTCATTCAAGTGTAAAAAACTTATAAGCCTTCCAGTGAACAATTCGTCCAATACTTAGCACTAAAATAGGTAAAAGACATACAGGACAATAACAGCTATATTGTTGAAGGATTTAACTTTTAAGAATGAAAATGATTTTAGTAATTTTCCATGATTTTTGTAAAATGTCATTATTAACAAACTGTAACCAAATTCTATTTGAACTAAAGATCTCAATAATAATCTCTAGTCAGCCAATATCAAAACCAGAAGCTCCAGAGGTTTTTGCAATTTCCAAACAAAATTAAATTTCTCCAAGTGTAGAGTTTTATGCAAGGTTATCCACATCCAGTTCCCTAAAATTAATATAGTCATTTTCCTACATTGGGAAATGAGTTTGAATTAGTTCCATTTTACTTGCTGTAACATTCATAGTTAACTCTCCCCCCACTTACATAATGCAGCCAATCCTAAAATCGTTTTTTTTTTTTAAATTTAAAAGGCATTTTTGATAGAGCCATGTGGATCAAAGTACTCAATAAATTGAATTGGAAAAAATAAGATGGTGCAGAGAGTGTCAATTCATGAAAGTAATCTGCTAGCAGAGAATTAAAGAAAATATTAACAATAAGATCTGATGCTTTATAGTTCATCGAAAGGTTTCCAAGAAGTGAAAATAATAAAAGTGAAAGCGATACAAGTGAAAATATTAATTCTGTTATATTTATTTACAATAAATTAGCTCTTTGATTATAATACTGGGCTAATATTTTTCCTTTAGTTTAAAATAACTTCAAATATTAATAACACAAAATTTATATTCCAAACATTTTACAACTTAATGTTCAAAGGATGGGAAAAAAAGAAATTTGACTAGACAATTTGAACAGAAGAATGCTTAGTAAATTGGAATAGAAACATTAACCTTCAAATTTATTACTTTTGGAATTGTAAAAATCCATTTTTTGTACATAAGGTTCATCATTATTAGTTCTATAAATGTGTAGTGTAGCATTTTCAGAAACTCTTTAGCTGGTTCTATTTTGTACAGTAGCATGATCGATTATTCAGTAGTTCTGATTGGCATCATGCTATTACTAAGCAATGTATTAGCTTTATTGGCATATGATCTGTAAATATCTGCCAAAGATACAAAAATCCTGTGTGTTAAATCACAAGTGATTCACTCGATCACAAATATGCAAGCATTATAACAAGAATGCAACTTTGTATGTAATGGAGATATTCATTTGGAACAATTTTTGTGTACTTCAATTAATGTACGATTTAATTGTTTTTTTTTTAAATGTAAAGAAAGTTAATATGTGTGCTAATATTTTAAGATTCTTCCACTTTAGTGATCTTTCATGATATGCACATTCTACATGAAAATTACAAAGAAAATCTTGTTTCCACACAGGTCAGAGGAGGAAAAATCGTCCATAAAGCTGTCAATATCTCAGAAAATATTTTCAGATAAAAGCAGGAATTGTGTACATATATAGATAGATATAATAAATATATAATATTAACTACCATTTTTGCAGTTTCAGGAAATTCTCTCTCTCCTCCCTCCCTCCCTCTGTATCAATACAAGGATCACAAAAAAGTGGAACAAACTTTTAATTTTCTTATTGTCAAGCCTAAGGTTATACTTCCAATTACACAGTTTCGTTATATTAGATGCATAAATAAATTGATTTGGCTTTTATGGAAAGAAAATAAAAAGTTTTAATGCATTTTTATACAGCTTACTTAGAATAAAAGAGCGAATTATTCAAATGTTTCACTAACATTCCGCCATATGCACATTCAAAGCCTCTAGGTACAAAATCTGCTCAGATATAGCAAATTTAAAATTTTATGGGGCTTATCACAAATTTAAATGGAAACCTTATTTTTGCCAAAATTTTGTCAGATTTCAATATAATTATTATATTGAATTCTAAAAAGTTGAAAATTCAAGATACCTCAGAGAAATAGTAGAATACAGAAAGAAAAAAATCTTGCTTACAATTGTGCATGCGATATTAAGCTTTCATATAGAATAATTTTCAAGAATGACAAAAATTTTGAAATGTTGACATTTTACATTGCATATCATCGTAATGCAAGCCTACTTGCAGAACAATAATAAAATTTCTCTCTGGGTTTTCAGCATAACTATAGAAAAAGTATTTATAGAATGATTCAATAATTGCAAATTACACTTCTCCAGAAAGAACAAAGTATCATTCAAGAAAAATATCTATACAAAGTATAAAATGAAGTCTTCTGAAAGCGGCTTTATGTTGAAACCACAAAAACTCGAGAAATAGTTAAAGGATATTGGAGATATTTATAGAATTTTGTAGAGCATTTATTGGGGAAAGTTTCAGTACATTAAATTATATCAAAATATAAAGAAGAGTTTTATAATTGCGTTTTTAATTTCTCGGTGCATGCACGAAAACCGCAAATTGCGCATTAGAAAATAGTAAAAACTGTTGTATGCATATGCGATACATTTCTTTGTTTACGTCTGATATCGATTCAAATCTCATTATGTCAAAAGAAGGAAATTTCAACTAAGTGAGAATATATTAAATGCCAAAAAGCTTCGTTTGTTGCGCGATAAGAAAAATAAAGAGGAAGGATACACGTTCGGTTAGCGAATATCACAGAAATACTGTCCACAATTAAGAAAGGAAAACCTTTTGATGAGTGAAATAATCGTCTTTCTTTAAATCCCACTGCAACTGAAATGCGGCAACAGAATGAATCTCCTGGCTAGCGAAGTAATAGTCTACTGATATATATTTTTATTTTTTAACAGTCTAAAATGTTTCTGAAAATGTGCTCTAAAAAATTGTTTTGTAGATACTCCTGATATTTTTTTAAATATAGTTTGATGTTGAGTAATGCGGCCATATCATATTGGGTGGAGGCTAGACTTAAATGTAAAGTTAATTTTTCTTCTTGGTTGCTATGCCATGGACAACGCCGTGCAGCTACTGCTAGTAAATTTATATTTTGGTTCCCTTATTTTTCAAGAATAGATTTTTGCTTCATTTATTACCCACATATAAGTGTGCTAATAGTCACAGCAGACCTAATCATCGTAAAAACGACATTATAGAGAATAAATCAAAATAAATACTCTTACAAGTGGGCGAACGCCGCGGAAACGCACCGAAGGAGAAGGCGTTGGCAACGACTGTGAAAAAGCTTTGCGCCAGCCGAGTTGATTTGGCGAAAAGAATAGTCTGGTAGCCACTGGATTTTTCATGAAGCTCCACGTGTTTCCACTGTGTGGAATTTCCACTATACGATTGCTGTTTTACAGTCTGTTTTTTTTATAGTGCGAAAGGCTTGCATTTACGCTATAAGTGACTGTTGACTGCTGGATTGTTTTTATCTGAAGCTTTACTTTATCACGTAATCCTGTAAATAACTGTAAATAAATTTGTTTGTGCTGTCCTCAAATAAGTCCATTCAATCCGAACCCGCTATGTTAAAAAAGTTATATATATATATATATATATATAACATTAGTAGACTCCATATACAGCTACAAACACATATTCAAAAACTAGAATTTTACAAATGGGCTCCACTTCAAGTGGAATCAAATCAAGTGGAATTTCTTTCTTCAGGCAAGAAAAAAAAATTTAAATTGTTGTCTGATCTCAAGAAATAGCTACCATTAACCATCCACAATTATAATTTACAGTCATTTCATATGAAAAATATCCCCCAACTTGAACAGTTCTTAACAACGCAAATAATCATTGAAACACAATTTTAAAAATATCCCTGCTCAATTTCAATGATAAAACTATGGGATGATTTAATGACATATATACAAATTTTAACATTTATAAAATAAATTAGGAGAAAAGGCATTAAATAAAATATACCTCCTCTTCTAGAACAAGTGTGATATGAAGCAACTTTGGAAGTAACAGAAAAGGGCTGGCATATTTTCTTTTCAAAATTCCAAACACACTTAATTCCTGGTGCAGCTTTTTCACATGCAGCACTATTAGCATTTTTTTCACATGAACCTATAAAATATGGTATAAATGATATAGACTTGAAATATATTACTTGAAAATAGTTTCATGCAACGAGTTGTTAAAATTCATTGAATTTATTTATTATAAATTAGTTAAATAATTACATTTCTTAAATTTAAGAAAAGAAACAAAATGTCTAATTTTGAAAAAAAAAATAAAAAAATTTCAAAACTTTTCGTTAATTTTTTTAATTTATTTCTCCCTCTCACAACTTGTCACTTAATAACAGTAAACTAAGATTAAATAAAACAAGCTACTAATTTTAGTACAAAAAGTCAATCAATGGTTTTGAAAATATTAAAAACATCCCAGAAAATATTTTTTTAATTATTTGCAAATAATGAAATTAATCTGATTTTTAACATTTCAAGTATCTACAAGCTAAAATTAATGTTTCAGAAAAACATTTGCACCTTCAAATTAAGTCATAATTTACATGCTTATTCAGGTCATAAAAATTAATATCAGAACAGCAATTTGCATTCCATGTTTGCCTCAAATATAAATGAAAAGTCAAAAAAAATCTAGATACATTATACATTTTTTAAAAAAAATTTACTTGCACAATATATATTTTAAATACAGTTAATGACAACTGGGTATGAGAGTATTTTCTTATTAATTTATGTAAGTACAGAAATTAAATAGATTCATTCTCTAAACCCTAGAAAAAATCCTAGTTTGTAACACATTCCGAAATTCTCATTAAAAAATGTATATCAAAATTTGCAGCGTCAATTAGTCAATGATACTGTATTCAAGTTACTAAGGAAAGGGAATGCAGTAACTTCTGAGGGTTAGGGAACCAGAGCATCCAAAGGCAGAAGTCCGACTTCTAACTCGTATGAAAATGACACACACTCGCTTGAACAACCCCTTTTTACAGGGAGCTCTTTCACACACCTCACAGACAGAACACAAGGGAAGAACAACAATGCCCGAACAAGACTCAAACCTGGGACGCCCAGATCACTGGGAAGACGCGTACCCGAAGGCCTAGACGCAGGGCAAGCCAATCAGGAATGTTATCAATGGATAAAAAACACCAATTGAGTATTCTGGTGACATTTTAAAAGATAACCACAACTTTCAGTTTGAGATTCCTTTCTGCATTGTCAAAATTTAGCAATAGATGATAATTTATTTCCGACTATATCAGAAACATTATTTTTTAAATAAATTTAAATTTATTATTTATAAAGTTTATTTTCTGGAAGGAAATACAACTTCTATCATTTTTTAATTACCTTTAAAAGGGCCAAGAAAGAACAAGAAAATCAAACAATATAAGAAAGAAGGGGAGGGGGGCAAGAATGATTTGAAATTTTATTTCTATGGCTAATAGTTAAACGTGAAATTAAAATAAAAGATATTTCAAAGGCAAACTATATTTGAAAAAAAAAATTAAAAAGAAAATGGCCAATATTCGTGAAAGAGCAATTATCTTCTAATTTTTTAGTCTCTTTTAATAATATTTATGAAACATTAATAATTCTGAAATTTTTTAATGAATGTTCAACAAAATTTTTTGGCCATCTTAAGGTAAATGATTATACTAGGTTTCTACTACAGTTCATTCTCGATTTCATACATAGAGTGCATTTTATTGGGAAAAAGTGAAGCTTCATTTAACTGTGTTCCTTACACTTTCCAGTGTAATATCAGAGAGCGCAAACAAATTTTATCTTAAAAAGTAAGTAATTTTAAAGTATTTTTTAAGCCCTTTTAGAGAAAAAAAAAATAAACAAATATTTTTTTCATAATAACACAGCAATTAGTATTGATTGATCAATAATATGAAACAACTGCGACATCATTACTTCATAATTTAATTAAAGAAAAATCACACCCGTAACAAAAATCTAGAATAAGTCATGCTAATTTTGTTAAATATGTAAATAAATGTATCTTTTTCTAGCTATTTTAATTTCAAATTTCTCATCAATAGTGTTCCCAATTAACTTTTATCAGTAATGAAAGTTTCTGGGTAGTGGTACAAGTACATTGTTTTTATATTCAATTTCAGAAATATTAAGTGCCACGAAAAATGTCTTGTTCTTTAAAGATATCAAAAAAATAGAGTAAACTTCCATGTCATCAACAGCTATTTCTTCAGCCATCTGTTTTCTCCCCCTCCCATAGAAAATTGCCTTTATTTTGAATGGGTTGATGATGCTAATATTCTCAATTCTTTAACAATGATTACAGAGTTGATTCCACCACATTTCTGAGAATATTGATAATAATATAGAAGCATTACATGAGAAGAAATTTTGTGTATGGTTTTTATACTTGCAGCAACAAATAAAATATGCTATGATTGGGATGGAAAGAACAAATTTTCTCCTATAACAACTTACCATATTTAGCAATCAAGAATATTTTATTTACAGCCCCATAAAGATAAAAGCTGTATCATGAGGGCTACCATCTTAAGATAGGAAAATTACCAGGAAATTAATAATAGGACAAAAGCAAGTTCCCATGAACTTTTTCTAGATCCCATTTTCTTAATAGAAAAGAATAGTAGCATTTTAAAATGGTTGTACTAAAAAAATTATATCTCTTCTTAATTTTGACATTTAGTAAGAGACATTTTCAAATATTTAATAATTCAAAAAATTAATAAAACTCTGCTCTTTCCCCAATATATAAATTTATTTCAGATTTAAAATAATCACTGAAAAATGTGATAGCATATTTTATGAAAGAAATGAAAATTATTTTATAATTCATGGTTTTCATAACTACCGGAATCAAATTTATGAAGATAAAAGAACGCCAGTTTTGTAAGAAACCTAACAAACAAAAAAACATCAGGCGATATATTTCTAAAAAGTATTTTTTCAAGCCAGAACGAGACAAATACACCACCTCACCTCAAAATTTAATTACTCATTTAGTGAAGAAAAATATTCAATTAACTGTTTTAAGCTTTTGAATCTAAAATAAAGCACAGAAAGGATTTTTCTTTTAATGACTTTAACAAGGCAAGACTAGGTTACCAATGAAGCAATGATTTTGTTTCAAATTTCATTACAATAATATAACTGTTAAAAAATTTTGAAAAATAATTTTTCAAAATTAAAGTTTTGATGATATGCTTTAAATGTCAATTGTGATTTTTTTAAAATTTTATTAATAAAGTATTATTAAAAATAAAATTGTTTTCTTTAAAAATAAAATCTGTGATTATTTTTAATAAACAATTTTATAAAATTCTTGAAAAATTCGTTCTTAATGAACCTTTAATACCTAAGAAGTAATTTCCTGTCAAATTTCATGTTCATTTATTTATGCTACATATTGCTCTGTCAATCAGGTCGAAGTTTTATCCAAATCTGTAAAGGGAGATTTCACTGGAAAACAAAAATTCTATTAACGTTAGAAAAAAAATCATTACAAAATTATATAATTTAAAACTCGGAAGATACAAATATTTCAAAACATTATTTCTTGAAAAAATTTTAAGCGTTAGTTCTAGAAAACTGTTTTACATATATATAAACTAAACTTTGGCAAGATTGGTCCGACGAAAAATAATTTTCAGATGGATGACAATATTTAAAAAATAAAACAAAAGGAAACTAACCTTAATTATTGAAAACTTTCAACAACAAATTAAAATTTAAATCAAATTATTTTACATACTTAAATAAAGTAATTACACATCGGATTGAATTCATTATAATACAATGAATCCTCTTGAATAAGCTTTCAAGAGAAAGCTCCAACACGATATATTAATGAGAATTAAGATCTAATGTGTAACGTACTACTGAGGCTTCGCTGTAAGCGTTTTGACACCAGCTTCTCCCATGTTCAAGATTTTATTTTTCTTTGAAGTATGTTGTTTTATATTTTTCCCATTGGACAAACTTATCTATATATTCTCCTTTAACAAACAAAAGATAAACTATATTTTTACCAGGTATAACTAAACAAATTCTTCACCACTTAAAACAATAAAAGTGCTGAACATTTCTCAAGTCGCAACAAATTTGACAAAATCTGTATTTTTTTTAACTGGTCCTTTATGTTAGCTATTCCAGTTTTTGATAAAACAACGATGAACATTACTTAAGAGAAAATGGTAAAAAAAGTACCACTTAAATGTTACCTTAAAAAGTTTTGAAATCCCTAGTTCTCTTTCGTTACAGATTTTTCCCCTCTATCTTGATTCATCCAATACAGAAACCCTTCTTATGATCATCAGCGGAAGCAAAAACACCAGGAAAAAAAAAGTTTATTTGAATTTTTTGAAGTAATCTTAAAAACTCTTTTTCAAAACTAAGCCCTTTTCATAAACCTTGGGACTTTGCAACTGAATTTAAACAAATACTTACAAGACGAAAAAACTTACAAGATGATCTTACAAGATGAAAAAATTGCACTGTCAAATCTTTACTTATAATAAAGCACAGTGTGTGTGTGTGTTGGCGCTGTACAGACCAGACCGTTCGACTTACAGCTACCAAATTTGGTATATGTATACCTTGGGTACCGGGAATATTCACCTAGGAGCCCTTTTTTGAATTTTTGGTTGGAATTTTAATTAAAAAATAAGCCAAATTTTAACCTTTTTTCGCTATAACTTTTGAAAATATTACAGCACAAAATTGATTTTTGCATCTTGTTAAAGCTTAAAAAATTAGCTTTTCAATGATACTAATGTTTTGACATACAAATTATAACTCTATTTTTAATGAATTTTTAAAAATTTAATTTAATCATTTTTTTCAACAATTTATTTCAAAAAAAATTAATAAAATTTTATCTTTTTGAGGATCTAAAAAAAATAAGCTTTTAATAAAATGCTGCCATCACATTTTCAGAAGTTCTAATGTAAAAAAAAAGTTAATTACTACCAAAAATAAAACAGAAAAATACGATTTTCCTCACATGATTATATGAAATGAAACAAATAGGAAATGTGATATTTTTTAAACAATAAATGCAAGAAAAAATTTTTCTTGATCGTTTGCAATATCAAAATTAACAATTTCATTAAAGAATTAAAGTATATAAAAATACAAAGTAAAAATATATTACAAAAGTGCGACAGTTAAAACTGAAAAAGAATTTTTAGAAAAGCACCAAACAATAATCTTCTGAGAGCGAGATTAATTATTTTAAAGCAAGAAATCTTAAACGAACTTTGAAAATGACGTCATTTCAAAGAAACGAGGAACGAAAAGCAATTGATAATAAGTATAAGTAAAATATTTTTGCATTCTTAAAAAAAAATTTTTTTTAACAATAAAACATGTTTTGAATTGTTACTTTTACTTATGTGAAGAAGATATATTGTGCAAATCAAAGAATTCGCCGTCGTGATTGTAATTTATCTCTCCATTTTAATGAATCATGCGAAATAAAAATGCATCTGCTTTCAACGAAGCATGCGTAATATTAAAGCTATAAAGGTAAAATCAGGTCAGTTATTTGAAAACGCATCTTCTTTCAAACAAGCATACGTAATAATTAATAATGCAGAATTTGTAAAAGCAGATAAAAATATTTTTACCCGCATATTTCAGAGCATCAAAACTTTCTAACCAAAACAATATCATGTTCTCACATGAGAAAAAATAAATCAACTGTCATTCCAAATTAAACATATAAAAATTTCATTTTCAGTATTTGTCTGCATAAAATGAAACAAATATGAAGCATGATATTTTTGGAAAATGAATGGATGGAAACGTTTTCTATGATATTTTACTATAAATATATTACTAATCCAATAAAACAATTTTATTTAAGGCAAATATGGCTTAACATCTTCAAGGCATCTTCTGGAATCAGAGCCCAACATCTAATTTCTTAATTTTATGGGGAGACACTAATCTCTTAGCAATTGGTCCAAGTGAAATATATAATTATAGATTTAGGGAAAAAATGCTGATGAATTAAATTTTTACATACATCATCTGCTCTGTGAATCATATTTAACAAAATATTCTTGAGACAATAAGTCCTTAATTAAAAAAGTGGCATTCCAATCAACTAAATCAATCGTCAAAGCTGATTGATCTATGAAAATTTCAACATAACTATTCGATATAAACTGGCGATTTTAGATCACTTTATCAAGGTATCAAAGAAGCCAATCAGAGTTACTCCAGAATAATTGGTCTAGATTATGATAATGATGATTGTTCTAAACTTGCACTATTCTGAACTGAATAAATCAGCCAGATTTGAAGAATATAGAAATGCTTATTTATTTATTTAGAAGCTGAAATATCAAGAATATTTTACAAATATGAATCTATAAGACCAAAGGAATTTAAACCATAATTTTTTGAAATATATTTATAAACTTAAAAAAAATTATTGAGAGCATTTATATACATCTAAAAGTAAAATTAAAAACTGAAGGTTTCAATTAACCTGTGAAATTTTTGCTGAATAATTCCTTGAGATCTTATAAATTATAAAAAAATTTTATAATGTTTCAATTTCTGTATTGAACATAAAACTTCAATGCCGCACTATTCTGCTTTCAGTTCTTAGTTTTATTTAAAGACATGCTTAGATTGAGTAAAGAGGTCTTTATATTAATTGAAGTTTCATCATTTTCCATTTAATTTAAAAGTGAATTTTACATGCACTGATAGAAAATCAGAGAGAGATGCGGACTTCAAAGCTAGGACTGCTTAAGGCCTACATAATAGTATAAGTGAATTATATGACTATCAAAATTTGAAGCTTAAAAATATTTCGCTGAAAAACTTATTATGAGCCCAAGTTATATAAAAAATGATTTAACCCTTTAGTCGGCATTAATATTGGCGGCTAGTATGCAATAAAAGAAAGTTGCTGAATGAAAGAAAAAATAACTCAAGATATATAAATGAGCATTCAAAACGACTTCTAATGCAATGTGGTTCTAAATGCAAGCTTACAAAATAAACATTATTATTCATGCTCACAAACATCATTCGTAAAAATAAAGAAACAAGATACAAAAATAGAATATGACAAGATGCTGAATGAATGTTACCAAAATTTTGAGACACTTCTTATAAAAATAAATTAATAAAACTATATTGTCTAAACCCTGTTTGTCTGAAGATTATCAGCCGATCCAGTTGATATATAAACCTTATGAAACTGAAAATAATTTTAATATAGATGAGAAAATAAAAACATAGCAAGTAAAAGAGAGGTACAAAAATGTGAGATTTTCTAAAGCATTAAGAGCAAAATAAAACTGGAAAAAAATATTCATTTAACATGCAAAGAGGAAGATATCCGTCATGTAATAATCTTAAATAATAAGTGTTTTGACAATAAAGTAAAGCTTACCTGGTGTTAACTTTTGAATGTCATTTAGCATCTGACCATTAAAACCACCAAAGACGTACATGGACCTGAAAAAAAAAATCCACATTGAGACATTTTTCACGCATTAAAAGTCATAAATTTCGAGAAAAAAAATGGAGAGCAATGTTAATTATTTTTTCCAAAATAAAAAGTTAAAATTTTACCCATTATAAACAACTGCAGAGTGGCCAAACCTGGCAATATTTTGCTTATGAATGGAAGGGAAATTCATGATATGCCAAGTATCACAAGCTAAAAAGAGCATAAAATAAATAGAAAATAATGAATATTTATAATACATAAATACTTAAATTATGAAATTTGCGAATTATAAAAGCTCTATAAGTTATTTATAATTCACTTTGATCACTATTATTAAAAGTGCAATGTTCATCATACCTATATCATAAGCCTGGAAATCAGCTGAGAAACACTGACCATCATTGCTGTAAGATGTGCCATTATGTGTATTTCCACCAAAAACTAACATCATTCCATTTAGTATAACACTGCTATGTAAATACCGATGAGACTGACTAGGAGTCAACAGAATCCTGGAAAAGAGACATACACTCATATATAACGATAGAAAGTTCAACGAAGCTGTTACATTAGGTACCACAGACAAGGGGGCAGTGGCAGATCGTCTATTAGGGCTACACAACTATGACATCGCGGTACGAACTCGGACGCCAGGGCCAGTAGCCAAGTAACATAACGACAATACTAAAAGTATATTTGAGAATCGTAGATGTTATATCTGGCGTATGAAGCTAGTGCCACAGTCCTATGCCCCCTCAAATTAGATTGAAACAAATGGTGATCCAGATAAAAATGACTCAAGGCTGTCCATAAGCACTTCCGGGTTCAAAATGCAAACTTGCATAATAAAATCTATTATTCATGCTCACATTTCTCATTTGCAAATTTTTTTTTTTTTAAAAAAAGGTGCCAAAATAGAATTTAGCTAGATGCATATGAACATTATCATAAGTTTGATATAATTCTTATACAAAGAAATTAATAAAATTATATAGAACTTTTAATAAAAATTGTTATTGAATATAAGCGCTTAACATGACGCAGTTACACACCCTGTTCATATATTTCCTCAATTCTAAAAGCATTTTTAGTAAAAAATCATTGATGCTAACAACACATTTAAAATAAAACAAGGACAAAAAAACTGATTCTTCTGAAGCTACAGTTGATCATTTTATGAAACGTTGAAAATCGATATATTTTAAAAAGAATTTTAAACTACATTTGCGATTTCAGAAGAGAAATCAAAAATTGTTTCCAATCTGAAATTGTGCATTGTCACAGTATTCAAATTAGATTTTTTTCCCCAAATTACATGAGGACGTATTTTGCTTTGAAAATAATTTGTATCTGAGATAGTAAAACAATTTACAGCAACATATATAGAGGGAAGGCTCGACTAATCACAAAAAAATCATTATATTTCTAATTACAAACAATAATTATGTTGTTGATAAGCAAGCAGATTTAAATTCTTCTGACGCAAGGTTTCAGCTGCTTGTAACAATTGTAACCTTAATTTTCTTAAACATTTTCATTTATACAAAAAACTTATTTTTCCTTTGAATCATTGATATTGAATTAAAACAGCATGTGTTGGCTAACATTGTTTTGTTCTACATGATTAAATATAGAACTTGAAGATAAGTAACATTTAAAACTTAGTCAAGTGACTTATTTAAGTCTACAGAATCTTTTAATATAATCGTATTTTAAATACATTTGTTTTAATTTTCAATAAAATATAATTTAGCTGTATAATGCCTTTTCTTATTGAACAAGTTATATTTCTATTATTATTTATATGCACACTCAGTATGCACTTTATACTTCTTTGCCACATAAATTTACCAATAAAAAATTACAGACGTTTTTAATTTCCCTTTCCCATATTTTTTCCTTAAATAAATTTGTATATAAACTTCATTTAGTTTTAAAAGCTTTAACTCAATGAATTTTAATCATAAAACAATGATTTTTTTATTGTATATTTTAGGATGTCAACTTTTTTATTGTATATTTTAGGATGTCAACAATTTTCTCTTAATACAACTGATAAATCTAGGAACAGTGCAAAGTTGTAATTCAGTTTTCAATATTAATTCCCAGCTGAACTGCATATAAATGGATGAATAGCAATGTTATGAATAGCACTAAGTCCTATTTTGAAAAAAATTATTATCATGAACTTATTTATTTTTGTTTTCTTAACTAATGAAATATTTTATGAATTTTTGATGTAGTAATAAAACCAATGCAAAGAAATACTGAAGTTAAAGTTTCAAACAGGATTTACATTGTATATAGTACCATCACTCAATTTACCGAGATACATAAAAAGATTCAAGAATTAAAAGATACTAGCATGCAACAAAAAAATATATATTTATTAATCATTTGTCACAAGAAAACACCATATACATAAAATCAGGAAATCTGTCAATTTAAATGAGATATTCTTTCAAAAGCTTTCTCATAAAGTTAAAAATGCATCTACATTTCGGATTTCATTAATTCAATCATCAGAACTTACCATGTATATTCCCATGAGTTATAAGCATACAGAAAGTCAACAAGAGCAGCTTCAGCTCCATATGAATGGTAGCCACCATAAACATATATTCTTTGAGTACCAGGATCATACACACTAGTATGGCCATAGCCACCTTTAACTATTGCGCCACGAGTTGAAACTAATTCCCAATGGTCAGAAGCTGCAAAAAGAAAAATTATACAATTTCAGTAAATAAAGGTGCTAATTTTAAAGTCATCCAGTAATTTATTGCAAGTTATATCATACAACTGTTTAGTTTTTTTGTGCCGAATGTTAACTTTTAAAGCTCAAAAATATACAAATTTATGAAAACATTTTAGGCAATTGGGAGCAAAGCAAGAAAAAAATATGTCTGGATATATCTATAAATATAGCAGAGTGCCAAAAATATTGTCTAGTTAAAAACTAACACCGTTATTGGAATTCTCATTCAATAAGAGGAATAATACAATTAATTAAAATTGGTGAGTTATAAAATTTAGTTTAACCCAGATATTTAAAAAAAATGTAGCCATACTGGTAAGAATTCAAAAACTTTTAATGAATAATTAAAATTATATATTTATAAAGAATGAAAAATTAGAATAATGAAAACAAATGAAAATAAAATTTAAAATTTCCCATAATTTAATATGAATCATACAAAGCATTGCAAAAATTAGAGAATTCCAAATTCTTCACTTTTGAATTTTAAGTCCAAAGAATTTCTTTATTAATAATTACCAGAGATTTTTTGGCACTCCAATATACATATGGCATATAAAATATTCAAACCACTAATTTGTAAGCATTTTGACAGGGTATTGAAAAAAAATAATAGTTTAATTACTAACCTAGTTGATACTGCTGGACTGTATTGAGATAGCCATACACAGGATTATGCCCAAATATTACAATCATATAATTTCCAACAACAGTAGCAGTATGTCCCATAGCAGCCAAAGGACTACAAGGCTCAGAATGACAATTTTGATCCATAGTAAATTTTGATAACAAATGCCAGCTAAACTTTGTAGTGTTGTATAACCAAAGTTCATTAAGGACTGTCCCATTATACAGCATACCACCATACATATACAGATTACCCTGCAAGTCAAATGACAGGTCATAAGCAATGTTAACGTCTAAAAGCTATCAACACATTCTATAGAATTCTGAAATAAGAATTGTGCATATGAAACAAAATTTTAAAGAATTACATTCACAAAATAGTTTTATATCTCCAAAGAAATGCATCAGGAAAGGTGGAATTGAAAGTTTTTTATTCTATAGTTCCATTAAACAATTCAGACCATTTATATAATTTAAATGAAAAAGGAAACTAACAAGTTCATAAATGAAGTCCTCAGGATTATGAGTAATGCCTTTTATTATTATATTAATAAAATAAATTTAGTTGATTAATCTCACTACATTTTAGAATAAATAATCTTCCGTAGAACATCAGTAGCAAATACTAAGCAAAGCGTCTCAACTCTTAAATTTTAAAGCGTGAAATTATCCAAAATCTTATTAACGGTTAACATTTCAAACCATTCAACAGAAAAAGTAATCTAAAAAATTATTACCGATTTGAACAAAATATGTTTATTCAGATATTTTTTTTAAAAAAAATTCATGATTTTTACAAATTGTAACAGTTAAAATTTAAATTAGAATAAATCTTTTCTTGCAAAAAAATCATAGATCGAACCAACTGTTTTTCCCCCCGCGGAAAAAAAACTGCTTTCCAAGAGAATAAATTTAAAAAATTTGCTTTTAAAATTCATATAAATACGAGAATTATTCGAAAAATAAGGCTCGAATCAGCATAGCTAATCGAATTTCATGCAAATATTGAAAAGCGCAAGTGCACCGACTCCCGTCGTGACAACATACTATTTGCATTGGTATTGTAGTAGTGTGCTGTGTATAGTATATGTTCAAAATGCTTAAAATAATTTACACAGTCGTCAACTGTGATATAGGCCGATGGTTCGGTTTTTGACAGCAAGAAACACTTCAACAGTGGTGATTCATCAAAAGATAAGTTAAGTGTATGGCTCGATGCGATAAGGGACAGCAAAATGTTTAAGTGAATGAGAATTTACAAAGACTGACGGGAAAATGTTTATGATGACCCGTGAATAGGTCAATCACTAGTAATCACAGAAGATATGATCAATACCGCGGAAGAAAAGATTAGTGAAGACAGGAAATTTACAATTTCAACTTTAGCACTCAAATTTCTGAATGTGGGTAGAATTTTGCATAAAATCGTATTAAAATTTTTCAACTTCGCAAATCATGGGCACGATGGGTCCCGGGCTGTTTACTGAGGAATACCACATCAAAAGAACGGCTTGTGCTATTCAACTTCCGGACCGATAACATTGGGAAGGATAATTTTTTAGAGAACACTGTCACATTGGTAGGGACATGGGTTTCTCACGTGATCCAGTTTAAACGGCAATCAATAGAATGACGCCACAACACATCACCAGTTAAGAGTCAATTGCAAACAGACAATCTCAACATGAATTGCAACGTCAACCAAATTTTGGGAGAGACATGCAGTTTTGTTGGTCGACTTTATTCACCACGCAATACAGAATAAGCGATGTAGCCTTCTGACAACCGGTGTTTTGTTGCTGAAGTGCAATGCCAGAACCCATTTTACCGTACACACAAAAATTCTGATCAAATGTTTTGGATGGAAACAGGATGATCAACACCGAACAATCCAGACTTGTCCTGCTACTTAAAGGAATTTCGATGAAAAACCCTTCTAAACAGAATACGAGGTGAAAGTAGCAAAAGACTGATTAAAACCACAGGCAGCAGACTGATATGACTAAGGTATACGAAAGCTTGCTTAACAATGTCAAATATTTAGCAAAATGCTTAAACTATGTGGAAAAATAGAAAAACAGGTAAGGACTTAAGTAAAATAAATATTAAAAAAATATTATCTGTGATAGTTTATATTTCACTAGCAGTACCCGAACGGCAACCAAGAAGAAAAGTTAACTTTAAATTTAAATCTATCCTCCACCTAATATGATGTGGGCATGTTACGCAACATAAAACAAACATATAAATATATTTAGAAATAATCAAAAATAGCAACAAAAATATTTTTTACAGCACACATTCAGAAACGACTATTACAAAGATAAAAATACGATATGTCCGTAGACAAAACACAGGCGATCATTTCGAGGTTGGATTTCCTTCTTTTCGGCATAATGAGATTTGAATCGCTGTTTAAAATCCGATGTAACAAAGAAATGTTAGTCGTAAACAAAGAAACGTAAAAGACGTGAACAAAGAAATATATCGCATATACCATACTACAGCTCTTGCTATTAGCAAATGCTCAGTTTGCGGTATTCACGCATGCGCAGATAAGTTAAAATCGCAATTATAAAACTCCCCTTCATATTTTAATATGATTTTAATTAACTAAAACCTTTGCTAATAAATGCTGTACAAAATGGTATAAATATCTCCATTAATCAACTTTCCAAAGTATAAAATATGCATAATATACATTAACTATTTCTCGAGTATTTGTAATTCCAACATACAGAAACTTTCAGAAGGCTTCATTTTATATGTATAGAAAAGGAATCGAACCTAAATTTCAGAATAATCTTCTTAAGATAGCAGATAACGTCTTTCTCTTAGTACAGAGCAGATAATTTATATCTATTTGCAATTAAATGTTCATTAGTGTGTGTGTGTGTGTGTGTGTGTGTGTGTGTGTGTGTGTGTGTGTG
>JAOUZG010047196.1:31382-70281 GCA_026289955.1 Argiope argentata
TGTGTGTGTGTGTGTGTGTGTGTGTGTGTGTGTGTGTGTGTGTGTGTTTCAATTTATTAATACCATTTTAAACCTTAGCTTAAATGTGAATATTACTTTTTATATTAGTTTGTTGGATTTAGCTTTTAGTTTATATTGTGGTACGAGGCGCGTTTTTAAAGTAAGTACCGTTTTTAAATTACGCCGCTGCAGCGCTGCGGTCGCCGGGTAGCGCATACGCGCCGGGTAGCTACATCTGTTGGGAAGCTACAGACGCCATTATGGAACCATTCGATCGAGTCTACATCTGTTTGCCTGATTTTAAAATGCCGCCACCTATTGAGAATCCCGCCGACTGCGAAGTGAGTGCTGTAATACGTTTTCTCAGTGCTAAAGGCTTCAAAGCAGCTGAAATTCATCGCCAAATCAGTGATGTTTATGGTGAAAATATTATGAGTGATGGAATGGTGCGGAAATGGGTTAGGGTCTTTCAAAATGGCCGCACAAACATTCATGATGAAGAACGAATTGGGAGACCTTCAGTCATTACCGATGACTTGATTCAAAAAGTGGACAGTAAAGTGAAAGAGAACAGACAATTCACAGTTTCGTCCTTATCTGAAGAATTTCCTGCTGTCTCAAGAAGTGTTCTTTATGAAATTGTGTCCGAACGCTTAAATTATCGGAAATTGTGTTCACACTGGGTGCCAAAATTTAAAAACGACCGTAATGCAATGGTTATCTAATCAGGCGGCAAGCTTCTTTGACGATGGAATACAAAAGCTGGTCCAACGATATGATAAGTGCCTTAATATTAATGGGAATTATGTAGAAAAGTACAGTATGTTCTTTCAAGTGAATAAATTATTTTTGGAAAATGTTTACTTGTTTTTTTTATTTCAAAACGGTACTTACTTTAAAAACACGCCTCGTATTTAGGAGATTTTTATTTTTGTTAATTTACATTTATTAATTTAATTCAGAATAATTTTTGCAGGAATATATAAAAATGCAAGTTTTTAATATTTCAAATATTTACATTTCTTAATATATAAATAAAAATATTTAAGAATCAAAGATATCAACATTTATTGTTACTGTCATAAGAAGTTTATGTAAGCATCTCTGAAGATATTCTTACAAATCAATTGCTCGAGATAAGCATCCCTAAATAAGAGTACCAAGACTTGCAGAAGTGAATTAGTTAAAAACTGTTTTTAAAATAAAATATGTTTTTTACACTAGCTATTCCAAATCAGCATTTTTTTCATTATATTTCAAAAATTGTAACTTACACAAGAAAGGGTTAAATTCTTTGCAGAATACAAAATTATCAGAATCAAAAGCAATCATGAGAATTTACAACGGTTTTTAAAAATAAAAATTAGATTCGAAATTTCTTGTTAACTGTTTACAACAGTACTTTCTGTATCAATAACTTCAAGTTAAAATTCATTTATAAGGCACTCATTTAAAAAATTAAATTCAAATTTCAACTTAACCTTTTTTTTTATTAACAGTGGAAGATATAATCATTATTTTAACGTTTTCAGTTACACACTTTCAAATTCGTATTATTTCACTATAAAATGCAAAAAGAATATCACTAACATTAAAAATTAGAGTTGCTAATTTCTCCATTGTTAATAGTTGGGCAATAAGACAGCAAGATTTGAATACTTCATCTATTCTTGACTCACAATAAATTTAATATTGCCATAATAAATACAATCAAATCTCTCTTTAACTAAAAACCATAAGTCAAAAATCAGGTTAAATTCTACAAATAAAATAATTAAGTTAATCCATTAGTAAATATTAATAAATTTTATTATTATGAGTTAATTAAGCACAATTTAATGATAAGAAATTTTTTAAACATTAGACATTCCTTCCAATCTTAAAAAATAATGAATATTAAAGATATAAAATTGTTAAATATATAAAAATCTCATCGGAACATTTCATGCATAGAAATAAAATAAACTTGAAATAAAATGTTTACCTCATAAGCAACAACAGAATGGCAATATCGATTTAAAGGTTCGTGTGAAGAGTTATTAGACATAATTGTCCATGTCTTTTTAATAAAATTATACCTGAAAAAAGAATCATTTCATTAATCAAAACAGCAGCAAATTAGTATTTAGGATAGTTTTCATAGAAATAAGAATTTTTATAATGTCAATACAAAAATTTACTTTATCATATTTTGGAAAGTGGAATGATAAAAATTTTCTCCACCAATAACCCACATTTCATCACCTATTACCACCATTTCATGAAGGGCTCGACCCTGAACTTTTTCTTTAACAGGCTCTTCAGCCCACCATCCTTCATCTATACGAAAGCTGCAATCGAATCCTACAAAGAGATAGCAAAATGAATCGAAAATCAACATTAAAAAAAATTACAAAACATTCATTAAGCAAACAATTTAAAACCCATTTTGTGATATACCAATATGCAAATTTTTTTTCCGACGGAATTTGAAAAATTATCTCATGCATTAAAAATGATTTAAAGTATCCAAATATCACTAAATCTACCAATCTTAATTTATTATTTCAATCTTGAAGCACGATGATCAACAATTATTTTACAATTAAAAAAATCAAATAGAGGAATCTGTATTCATAAACACATTGATGCGGATCTTACAGTACATACTCGGCTTTCTTTTTATCAGGCTTACAAGCATAATATTTAGATTTTCTAAAAATGAGAAACTTAAACCATTTTTATCTCAAGCAAGAAAATCTGAATAAAATTTAATTTCAAGTGTTATAAAAGAGAAATGCTGACATTCGTAAGAAGGAGAACACCCTATAAAAATAAATTTAAAAAATGCATACTAAATATAGATGTATTTTTAAAAAAAAAATGAGATAACAGACGCAATAAACACGAATTCACTTTGGTTCCACTTCTTCTGTATTAAATACAAAACAATAGATTATGAATTAAATGCCATTCCCTTAACACAGCCTAAAAACAAACAGTACACATTAAAAATAAAAGAATTGGTTTATCAAAATAATTTTGAAAAGGGTTATCTTAAATCCATTACTCAACAATGTCTTATACATCACCTGTATATTCTGGATTACAAATGCATCTATGGTGTTCAACATCACAATAACCATTGTCTCGACACTTATATGGACATATGGGAACATCACAAGCTTCACCTCTCCATTGAGCCCAGCAAGTACAAATACCATCCACACATATTCCGCGGCCTGAGCAATTCTTTGGACAGCTATTAATGCTAAATACAAAAAATAGTAATATAGTTCAATTAAACAGATCAAGCAAAACACAATATCACCATTATTTTTATTTAACCCAAAATGAGTGAAGTTTATTAATGAAAAAAAAAATCATCTTCGATGAATAAAACACACAAACACTTAAATATTAAATCCTCTGTCGATGTTACTTGTTTATCATTAAATAAAATTAGATGCCAAATATATTTTATTGACTATGCTGAAAAAAAATTATATTTTCAATTAAGTTCCTAGGTGAAGGCAAATGAAATCATAATCCATCTACAAGTCACTTGCATCCAGTGCAAATTTGCAGGAGGTGTTGGAGACGCAAACTAGAATCAGAATGGCATAGCACTACCGAATCCGAATTGAAATCTAAATGAGTTATGGTTTTGAAACAAAGTAAAGAAAAAGAATAGAAACAGCAACATGTTAAAGTAATCAAAACCCTTCTAACGACAAGTTTTACATTGGCAGACAGCTACATGTCAAAGATGTTGGAAATTCCAAACAGAAGAAGTCGCACGTACTTAAAAGCGGCGTTTCATGGAATTCCTGCAGTTTTGGAAGATTCCTAGCGTATCTCGTTCTCCAGGCAACAACAAAGACATAAGTGACGAGGCTTTCAACTGAATTAACGGAGGTCTGGCACACCAAAAGCTTCATTTGACCTCAGCAGAAAAAGTCCTGTCGTGATAAGTCCAGCAATCTAGTAAGCCAACGAGGAAGATAAATATGATCGATCCAATGCCGTCCCAAATATAACGTCTAGGTGTTCGCGGATGTCATAAGTGTAATGCGGGAATAATACATTATGCTGGAAACACAATCAGCAACACAATGACTTAATAACATGTGCTTTTCCAAAAAGTTACGGCAAGATTTGATACAGGAAGATCTAGTATGCCTCCGTTCAGATGAGAGGAGGCCAGAAGATACAGTCCAAAGAGATGGTCATCAATAATACAATCACAAACAATGACAGAGAAACGCCTTTGAGTTGCGCGTGTTCGCGAATCACAGGTCTATCATAAGTCCACGAATTAGCTTTATGTTGACTGAACGCTTCCTCTTGTGAAACTCCTTATCCGTGAACAATTAATGCACAAAGCAAGTAACCTGTCTCGAGAACACTATCCTTGTTGTTCACTCTAAATACATGATGCTTCTTGTAAAACAACTTGTCTTCTGTAACCTGTACACACATGCGCAGATCGTAGGATGAGAAACAAACGTGCGGAAACGTTCCTGGTGAGGTCTTAGTCCGCAGTTTCATAAGGAAGGTTTCAATTCGATTTCACTCGTAACTTTAAAGGAACCATAGAACTAACTGCCAAGCCGATATCGGTTTTTCATAGACTTTACTATTATATTGTGTCCATTTATTATTTAAATATAAGCTTTAGATTTGTTTAGAATTGAATGTGTGCTTTAAACAATCATACAAAACAAATTTCAATTTAAAAATTTATAATATCGATTTATCTTTTAAAAAGGCATCCAGAGATAAAAGTTATCACCAATCTTTCATGTTTGTTAAAGACTACTTGTGTACAGCCGACCACCCCACCACCACTCAACGTAGCAGTATTGACAGGATTTGTCATAGCCCACTGTGGACTGTTAATTAAAAGCTATTTAGGAATATGGCTTAAGGCTTCACCAATAATATAATACGCGTTTACGTGCACCTCAAAGCATAGCAAAAATTTTTATAAATTTCGGAAGAAAAATTTATTTTTCATTATTTCAAAACTGAATCTAAATATAAGGAGGAACATCCTTTCAAAAGTGAAAATAATTACTTATACCTATAAATACTTCTAAACATGTAAAAATCTCGTATGCTAACTTTTAAGAGTTTTAAAAACTAGCCTGGCAAATATTTTAAAACTTATGCATTCCTTCACTGAACTTTAAATAGCCCTAACCCCATTAGTATATATAGTTTGGTACTCCTAAATATACAGAAATAATCGTCGAAAATAAAGAAAACTTTTCACATAAGACTTTAAAATGTTTAAACGTTGTATCAAACTTACTTCTAAGATTTAAACTTTAATTCTAATTTTTTATTTTTCGATTTTTTAAGTATTCGATGTCACATAAAATGTAACAAAGATGTAAAAAATTTATCATCTCCTGAAATATTCGCAATATTATAATGGTGCGTTGACATTACATGATCAATAATTGATAATCAGGCAAATTTTGTTGTTCCTTTTAAGGCAAAATGCACTTTCCTTCACTGAATTTCTTCTTTTTTTAATTTCAGTTTGATGTTACCTCCATATCAAGAAGTGACTAATAAGAGAATGAAAATGGAATAATGCAAAATTTTATTTTAAAAAATTTGCTCTGTATATTTAAATTATCAAATTCAGAAAAAAAAGAAAGAAAGAAAGACATAACTGAAAGTTTTGTCTATTATTTATTTGATAAAATTAGCAAATGTTGCAATAAATAGTCTTTTTAACAGACTATAGAATGGGAAAAATTTATAATTTTTTTATAGAATGAGAGAAAATTATAAAATTCATTTGCACTGAATTTTTTTAAAAAAAAGTCATTAAACATTAAAAACTCATATTTAATTTATAATTTAAATAATACATAGATAATCATAAATTAAGAGGGGGGAATTATTCCAACAGAATATCTTAAGACAATCATTTATCTGTTCTAGTTGCTTTTAAATATTCTTGAAAATGCTACTTCACTGAAAGTGACAACAAAATGGTGGAAGTAGATTGGTTTAAAAATCAAAAAATATGCAGATAATTTTGCTAAATCCCAGGCATGCTTTAAATCAATAAAAACTGTCTAGAAACTAAAAAACCATAAGAATGTTTAATATGGCATAGTGATTAGTTTTCAATTAGAATTTTTGTTAATTTGAAGCATTTAGGAGAAAATATGTAATTGTAACGGAACTGTGGCAACGTCACCTAGAGGAAACATCAGCGCCACCTAGATCAGTATCCACCTAGGCCACCATAGCCAGTCGACCTCCAGCCAACATATAGAGAGCGTCTCGATTGAGAATTGTCTTTTGTTTTTCGTAAATGTCTTAATTGGTTTTGTTATGTTGTCCCTTATGTTATATAACTGTTTGTGTCTGTGTTTATGTTTATGTTTAGTGAATGTCTTCAAATAAATAATGTTAAAAGCTAGTCGTGGTAGTTATTGAAGACAAACGGTTATATAATTATTTTTTTTATAAAAAAATTTTTAAATGCAGTATATTTTGGAGAAAAAAAAACTATAATGAGGTATTTTAGGGCATAGATCATTAATAACTAAGTAACAAATTATGTGACTCCTGAATAATGAATTTTTCCACTATCCATTTATTTTGTTGAATCATCCTTAAAAATTCTGAATGCACTTAAAATGCAAATGATATTATGGTACAAATGGTATCCATTTTTTAACAGCAGTAAAATAACAAGAATTACACTTCACAGAAGAAATGAAATTATATGATTTCATTATAAAATTCATTGCTACAATTTGAGATGAAAACTTTTTTTAAAATTAATAAAACTAAAGAAAAAATGAATTCAATAAAAATAAATTGGTATAATTGAAATGTTATTTTTCTAAACCTTTAAAACAATGTAAAAATAACTTTTTTGCAATAATCTGCTTTGATATTATGGCAAAAACACATCAAAATTGCTTTAATTTTTGTATTAAATTTTGAGAAATTTATTCTCAGTGAGACTCTATTAACCATAAAAATAACTTCCCAAAGTTCCTACTGCAAATTTCAATGGTTCTTACTGCACATTGCTCTGTCAATCGGGATAAACCTTGAAATGTAATTTCTATAGGAATTCTAAAAATAAAATTTTAAAAAAAGGCTAAGAAATTATTTAAAAAAAAATAAAAGTTTTGAAAAGGATTCCCTTTTTGAAAAAAATATATATATAATTATTAGATCTAGTACTTTCTCCCCCCCCCCCTTAGTAAAAACTAAAATTTAGCAAGATTCGTCCACCAAATAATTACTAAACAGACAGGAACATAAAAAAAGCAATTGAAACCATAATTCAAAATGTAAAGCTTCAAACTAAAAATGCATACTAAATTTTACGTGATTAAAAAATATAATTACACACCATAACTTATTACAATTTAGTACAGTACAGTAAAATCCCTTAAATTGACATAAGGTCATGGAAATGCTCAAAAACGACATAATGAGAATGATGAGCGGATGTATAACATACCAAAGAGACTACACTGTAAGTGTTTTCAAAGTAGCTTCTCCAAAGTTTGATTTATTCCTTTGAAGGATCAAATTAATCTAGCTACATTCTTATTTCCTATTAATCTGAGTTATCTACAAATTTTTCAACATTTAAAAACTAAAAATTGTTCGAACATCGTTTGAGTTGCAATAAATATGATACAATATGTATTCTCTATTGCTCGTAACAAATAACTATCCTAGTATTTCAATAAATGGCAATGCACATTTTTGAAGACAGAGGAAGCGGAAAAAAGGTTTATTAGCATTATTTTAATAACAGTAATAACCCCTGAATCTATTTCATACTAGATCTCTTCTCTGAATTCCTTCTCCCTTTTCTTTTTCCCCTTGATATATCTTACAAACAAAACTAAACCACCTTTTCGTGTGACCATATTCAATGTCTAGAGGGGTGGGTTGGTCTTTGTACTCCTCAATTTTCAAAATTTAAACCTTTGAAAAAAAAATTAAAGTGGTGCGATTTGAAAAAAAAATTAAAGTGGTTTTCGAATTGAAACACTCTTCGTTTCACTAAGCATATAGATACAATTTTGTCTATCTATTCATATGGGCTAATTCATGAAAACTAGGACACAGATGCAAAAAAATAAAAGTGTTAAAACATGGAATTTATTTATATAATCTAACATGTTGAAATATTATATTTTCATGGAACAAATAAGTTGACAACAGTGTTTTCATTTTAAAATGGCCACCTTAGTGAAACTATGTGGTTCATGATTTTTTGTGCAGATGACATTCTTGTTTTTTGAACTTCATTTCTGCAATAATTAGGTAAGATTCAAATATTCTACTGAGATTATTATGTTTTTATATCTATTAGCTAAGTTAATAAGGCTTTTATGTAAAAAAATATGGAATAATTATAATCAAAACAGAAGTTAATTTAAGTCTCTGTTATGAAGGTAATGTGAGTCACAAAAACATAATTTTTTTTTTGTAACTAAACTATACGCTGAAGTGACAAAAGTCAAGGGATGACTGTTAATATCGTGTCGGTCCTCTTTTTGCCCGGCGAAGTGCAACAACTCGGCGTGTCATGGAGTCCACAAGTCGTTGGAAGTCCTCTGAAGGAATATTGAGCCATGCTGTCTGTATAGACGTCCATAATTGTGAAAGTGTGGATGGTACAGGAGTTTGGGCACGAACGGACCTTTCGATGATGTCCCATAAATGCTCGAAGGGATTCCTATCGGGCGATCTAGGTGGCCAGATCATGCGCTGGAATTGTCCGGAATGTTCTTCAAACCAATCGCGAACAGATCTGGACCGGTGACATGGCGCATTGTCATCCATAAAAATCCCATCGTTGTGTGGGTACGTGAAGTCCATGAATGGCTGCAAGTGATCTGCAAGCAGCTGAACATAACCATCTCCAGTCAATGATTGGTTCAGTAGCACCAGAGGAACGAGTCCATGCCATGTAAAAACAGCCCATACCATTATGCAGCCACCACCAGCTTGAACAGCGCTCTTGCTGACAGTTTGGGTCCATGGCTTCGTGAGGTCTACGCCACACTCGAACTCTACCATCAGCTGGTAACAACTGAATCGTGACTCATCTGACCACGCTACGGTTTTCCACTGTTCTAGGGACCAGTCGATATGCTCACGAGCCCAGGAGAGTCGCTGCAGACGATGTCGTGATGTCAGTAAAGGCACTCGAGTCGGTCTTCTGCTATCATAGCCCAAGGAAGACAAATTTCGCCGCACAGTCCTATTGGACACGTCCCTCGTACGCCCCACATTGATTCCTGCAGTTATTTGACGAAGTGTTGCGTGTCTATTAACATTGACCATTCTACACAGACGTCAGCGGTCTCGGTCGTTAAGTGCAGGTGGTCTCCCACAGCGCTGTCCATGATGGGATGGGATGCCTGAAATTTCATACTCTTGGCAAACTCTTGATACTGTGGATCTCGGAATGTTGAATTCACAAACGATATCCGCAATGGAATGACCCATGCGTCTAGCTCCAACTAAGATTCCACGTTCAAAGTCTGGTAATTCTCGTCGTGCCGCCATAAATCACGAAAAACCTGTTCACGTGAATAACTTGAACACAAATGAAAGCTCTGGAAAACGAACTGCGCATTTATACTTTTTCGCTGCGACACTACTGCCATCTGTATATTTGCATATTGTTATCCCATGACTTTTGTCACTTCAGTGTGAATTGGCCTTTTTATCTGTAAGTTCATATTTTGCTTCTTCAATGTACATCCTTCCATTCTATATTTTTAAAATTATTTTAAAAAGTATATATATATATATATATATATATATATATATATATATATATATATATATATATATACACACAATAGGCATTGGCAATGTTGTAATGTGGGTCACACCAGTATAATGCAACTTATTTACATTTTAATTTCAAATAACGTAAATAAAGATCTTTATAAACTCATGTATTCATAGATATCTCAGAACTGCTTCGTATTTGTTATAAATTTAAAAATGGACTCTGAAGAGATTGGTAAGCCAATGACTGCTGCTCAGCGTCAACGAAAAAGGCGACAGAAGATGAAAGCGGAAGGAACTTATGAAATGTACAAAAAGAAACATTCAGAAGAGGTAAGAAAGAGCAGAAAGAAGCAAAAGGAGCCGTACTTAAACTTTCAAAATCCACTCAAAATAAAATTCAAAAATAGAAGAGAATGGCAGTAAGAAAGCATGTAGCAGCATTTAGAGCAAAGAAAAAAGAAGAATTAAAAAATAATGAAAAGGAAGAAAGTATTCCAACCAAAATTAATTACTCAGCAAGTGCTTTTGGACAGGCAACTGCTAGAGATCATTGCAGTTTGCCATCAAGTCCTAGAAGAAAAGAAGCTGTTATTCGTAGATTATATTTTTTGGATGTCTGTAAAAAGGAAATTCCTCCCCGGATATGTGAACTTTCACCACAAGTTACTAAACTCCATTCTTTACCCATTCCTTCAGAAAGCGTTGAACTTATAGTTAATTTTTATCAAAGAGATTACATCAGTCACCAAGCACCAGGTAGAAAAGACTTCATTACACTAAGGCAGGAAGGTAAGAAGTCAAAAGTTCAAGTTAGATATTTGTTTATTTCCATTAAAGAAACTTTTAAACTGTTCCAAGAAGATCACCCAGATATTAAAATTGCACTAAGTAAATTTGCAGATTTAAGACCCAGACATGTGTTACCTTGTAGTAAGTTGCCACATAATGTATGTTTGTGTAAATACCACGAGAATTTTATACAAGCTTTTTTTCTTTACACCAAGCTTATCCGGTTATTTATCCGATCTATTCCAGTAAATTTCCAGAAACTATTATCTGTGAACTGCCAAAAGAGAATTGTTGGTACAAAATAAGTGAAAAATGTAAAGATGGTATAGGATTTAAAAACAAGTACATTGAAAATGCAGATATTGGCATGCTCAAGTTTGTAACATGGTATGAATGGAAAAATAATAATGAAGAGCATATTCAAAAAGTGAAAGAGGAAGGGAGTCTTCAAGAGCTGATTTTGTATATCTAAGCTTGCACCAGCATTTTTGGGACATTGTTACGTAAAAAGGCATAAGGCAAGGGAATACAGGAAATACCATGAACTTTTAACATCTAAATCAGAGAATTCTGATTCAGATCACAACATAGCATTAATTCAAGTAGACTTTTCCGAAAACTATACATGCAAATACCAAGACGAGATTCAGAGTGCTCATTGGCAACAGAAGCAAGTAAGTTTATTTACTGATGCAATTTGGCATTCTGGCATGTTCTACCCTTATATATTGGCATCAGATAATGCAATTCATGCAAAGGAAACTGTCATTGCTTACATTGACCATTTACTTGAAAATTTACCAAAAACCTTTAAAGAAATTATTATTTGGTCTGATGGGCCAGCTTCACAATTCAAAAACCGCTATGTGGCTGCTGCTATGTGTGTACAAAAAATTCAATCATTAAGTGGAACTTTTTTGCCACTTCACATGGCAAAGGGCCAGTAGATGGTATTGAAGGTTCCGTCACAAGACAGGGTTGGGGAGCTGTGATCAACCAAAAACATATGTTTGTTGATGCTACAAGTTTTGTTGAAACTACAAATACAACATCAAATGTTACAGTATCATTGGTTACATGTTCCCAGATAGATAATCGAAATAAAACCTTACGATTGGAGAAGTTATTCAAAACTGCTCAAGCTGTACCCAATATTTCTAAAATCCATCAACTCGTAGCAAGTAAAAGAAAATTAACAAATAAACTGACCAATTTCAAATCTCTTTCTGAGGAAGGGCCCCCGAAAGTTGGTGACTGGAAATTTGTAGAGTACCAAAATAAACAGTACACAGGAGAGTTAAAAACAGCCAATTATATTGCAGAGGAACACCAAGTAGAAACAATGGAAGCAATAGGGAAATATTGGAAATTGCCTAATGAAAGGGATGTAATATTTTACACCAAGGACAAACTGATAAAGAAGTTGGGACATCCAATTGTTGTTAACTCTCGTGGACATATCAAATTTGATAAAGATGATAATAATAATAATAATAAAATAAACATTTCATGAATTAAAACATTTTCAAAATTCCTTGTATTTTTCCTGCATTTGTATTATTTATTTTCCCCCATTTTCTGCTTTTTCCAAGATTTCAAAGCTACAGATGCTATGTAAGCTTTGTAAATTATATTTAAAAGGTATTATTACATTTTTAAGATTGTGATGTAATGCGAGTCACATAATTCATGTAATGTGAGTCACATTGATTTTAATAAATTGCAACTGAAATTATTTTACCATCTATATTAAAATAGGGTGTAAAAATATTTCAATCTAACTATAAAGATTTCCATTAAAATTTACCTCCAAAATTAAAGAAGTTTGGAAGATATTTTAATTTCAAAAAAGTACTAAAACTATGTTATTTTCACTGTAATGTGAGTCACATAACCATATTTACATACAATATTTGATAATATATAAATATTCTTTAAACTTATATGTCATATTAAATCTTATGAAAAATCAATTATGGAAACCAAAAAACATTGTTTTAAAATAGAAGAGTAACAGAGTATTTTTATTAAAAAAAACTTATCCAATTGCAATGCGAGTCACACTGGATTGATCCATATCATAAAATTTATCAGCAACTCAAATGCCTTCTTGAAAATGTAATAATGTTTTTGATTCCATGCAAAGATATGGTGCATTTTCTTTAGACTGACTTTTAAATCTTGTGATTACTACAACACAGCTGAATAAAATCACTGATATCTTCTAAATTTTAATGACTGTAGTATTAAGGATTTTACACCTCAATACCACAGTCTTGAGCTCTCAAACTTGAACAGTTTTGAGAGCTTGGCTATTGATACAAAATAATTCTTGTAATGTTTCTGGTGAAATATAAAAAGGGGGGGCGGAAATTGCAATATATACTATATTCCTCAAAGAAAATGTTTAACAAGATTTTTTTTTAATTTTTTTTTTATTTTGGGAGCAGTGAAAAGAGAAAGAGGCCCCCTCCCCCCTCTGGACCATGTATTATCACCATTCGTAATAATCACAAGTAAATTTTCATGAAATTAAAGACATTTGCAAGAAAATTGACAACAAAAAAATATATAAATTATAATAAATAAACAGAAATATTTCTTTTGATACAAAATATGTTTATTATAAATTAGTAATAAACAGATATAAATTTGTTAGAATATTTGTGAAATTCAACAGTTATAAATATGTACAGTAAGGAACAAAAAAACTAATTTTTGATTTGTAATAGCACAGTGAAGTGGCCTTTTGGTTTCGATAAAATAAATTATAAATATAAAGGGGGGAATGAAATAGGTCTCGAGGTACCGCAAGGATGTTAAAGTTTCATAAAATTGAAATTTTTGCTTTAAGTTTTTTTAAAGAAATAATCAACTTTTGATTTTCAATTTACAATATAGCGGGAAAGGTGCCTTTTGAAATAGATTAGATAAATAAAAAAATTTAAAAACATATTCCAGTACATCTTGAAGTGCTGCAAGAACATTCAAGTCCATAAAAAAACATGTTTTACAACTTTAAGGATATTTGGGGGCCTCGATTATGAAATAAAAAGCTTTAAATAAAGCATTGTCATTTGGAAAAATATATATATACACTGTTTTGTTATTGCATTGGCATGGTACTGAGCCGTCACAGGAACGACTGTTATCAATTTAAGGTGGGGATTCGTCCGCGTCCGGTGACAAGGGAACAAGCTGGTTTCAAATCAATAGTTATGCCGAGTTCAGTTGAGTTGATGTCTCCGCTCTGTCTATGGTGTAACTGATTAACATAAGTGATTTGTTAGTTTGTACACTTGTGTGTTTTGTGCAAGTAAAAATAGCTCCATCTAAATTAAAAGACAAGACAAATATCTGAGTGTTTTATTTTTGGGGAATTTAGTAATTTGCTTGAAGTTGAATTGCCTACTTACGAATCTGTTATGAATTGCTACTGTTATATTAGACATAACCACAAAATTGTTTCAGAGAAGGATCCTTTTGCAAGCAAAATAAGCGACACTTAAGTTCATATAATAGAACAAACACGGTGAAGAGCTATTCCATTTGCTTCTAGCAAAAAAATGTGACACATGATAAAGGCTTATCATGCTAAATACATGAAACAGAAAATGTTCAGATAAGTTTGATTTAACAAGATTAACAATTTTTAGAGAAAAAGTAAAGACATTTATTTCATATTGCTGAGATGTATAAAAGAAAAAAGAGCCAGTTGTGGAATAATAGGTTCTAAACTATCAAAGCTCAAACAGAAAAATGAATAGATAATACTGATATTGCTACCACAAGCACTTTAAGGAAAGGACGTAAGAAAAAGCCAGTAATGGTTAAGTTTAATCAAGAGCGGAAAAACATACTAGTGCATCAGAAAAGATTACTGGCGACAATAACAAAACTGCGGAAAACCGCACTCTTTACAAAAAGAAGAAAATCAACCAAATCCAGCAAATAAACAAAAACAAGAAATTATGAAGTACCTATGTAGTTTAATATTGCTAAAACTTCCTTGAACTTATGATTCAAACATCTTTTTAACTTTATCTCATATTCCCACTATCTCTCTGATGATCTCAAGAACGTTATAAACTAGATTATTCAAAGAAAATAACTTTTTCAGAAAATATTCGTGCTACGATATGGACATAAAATTAAAAAAGAATTAGGTGTACAACGTGCTTTAAAAGCAAAAACGGAAAGTAAAGACATAATCAAGAAGAAGAAAAGAATTACATCGATATAATCTCATGGTTTGAAAATAGTGCAACAGGGCCCTCCTCCCTTCCCAAAACATGTTTCCAGTGATTCTCTCTTTATATAGAAGGTATCTGAAACTGAACCAAATAGTATAGGGAACTCAGTAATCGACTTTTCCTATCACATGCAATCATCAGGGGGGAAAATAAAACAAGAAACAGCTGTGAAACTAGTGGCTGAATCCTTCAAAATTTTTGGTTCAATCGCAAGAGAAGAATATATCAAGATAAAAAATTAACTCAAGTGTGAATGGGCCAAAGTTTAGTTTAAAAATCAGTTCAATGTGGCAATGAAGTAGAAACAAGCAATTTTTATTTAAAATCTTTTTTTGTAACACTGAATGAATAAAACATTCATAAAAGTATGTTATGAAAGTTTATATATTATATATATATAAATTTTTTACAAATTTGAAGCTTTTTACAGAACGTTGAGATATTGTTGTACCACACCCAGAATTCTTTTAAATTTAAACCTAGAAGCTAACTTTTCTCCACTATTACCAAACTAAAATCTAGGAAAATTTTCTGAAGGCCCTTCTTAGAAATGTCTATTTCTTTATCTTTTAACAATTCTCAAGCTTTTTGTGACACCTCAAGAAAATGTAATATTGAACGCAAATTTTTTAAAATTGTTTTTAAACCTAAAAGGTAACTTTTCCACTCTAATATCAAACTAAAATCTTTATTAAAAAATCCATTTTCATTTTACCCTATTGGGAAATTGCATGCATTGGGAAATAAAATGTTCATTTACTTTAGAAAATATTTTTTTTACTTTAATTTGTCAAATTTTTCAAACAAATTCTTTCATGCATACATAAAACATGGTAAGAAATATTTATCAATTTTGAAATGTATTGTCAGCAGCCTTTGAATGGTTAAAAAACTTTTTAAAGTTTATAAATGCACTGCTAAATGCATCGTTTTATAGGCAATAAAAATATACAATGCAATGGAAAAACGACTTACAGATATGAAAAGAAATTATGTAAATAACATAAAACAAACTTGTCCATTGATTTGTAGCCAAATTAAGGAGTGTTGCCCTTAAAACTCTTTAATTACAAATATGTAATCAAAGTCCAAAATTCAATTTTAAAATTAGAGAATCAAAATTTTTGTTACCTTTAATTTCCAAACGGACAGGTGAAATTTGGTTTCTGAGAATAACCTTGACATAGTTTAAAAATTTCATGAAGAAATTAGGTTTTACTATTAGAAATATTGAAGTCTGTTTTTATTTCAAAATATAGACATTCAATGCAATTTTTTTAAAATAAAAATCTTAAGGAATGCATTTATCCCTTTTGAATTATCCTTTTATGATTTTATATAAACTACAGCAAAACAAATTGTGCAGTTTCTCACCATAGTAAATATATAGAACATTCCAAATACGATTATGCAGCTGAAGACTAATCAAAGGGGATTGTGTCTTTTGCGCTCAGTCTCATTATCACTAACCCATTAGAGGCTGTCATTTGCACTCACATGGTAGGTTTACTGGGATTTGATCACCTTTGGCAGGCAAACTTAGCGTGCATCTAGAGGGGCTATAGAAAATGTGTGTTTCTCACATTGATAAGATTAAGTGAGATAATTAAGGGCCCTTATCTTCGAAATATTTGCTTTTTTTCTCACTACAAAACTGATAAATTTTCTTTAAGAACGCTAGGAACATTTTTGCAAGTTTATTTTAGATTAGGGGTTAAATTAAATTTAGAGAGAAAATGAAGAGCAGAAAAATATATAAATCTAGATGATAGAACAAGATATAATGGGAGCTAAAAAGATAAAGAATAAGGATGTCTAAACTGGATATTTTCACAAGCAAAATTTGAAAACTATATCTTAAATAGAATACGGTATCTAATACTCAGGGAATTAAATTTTGAGGCCATGACAGAACATAAGTTATGACTCCAACTTCATTTTTTAGTGATACAGTAAGACCCCGCTTAACGCTGTTTCGTTTAGCGCTGTTTCGGTTTAGCGCTCTTTTATTTCAACCCGGGGATTCCATGAAATCACTCGCAGCATACGGGGATTCCCCGAAATATTATGCAGCGATAGGTTTCAAATACATATAAGAAAGAGTGTACTTGTATTTCTTGTTTGGTGCGGTATTGTGCAGACATATTTTTATTATTGGAAACATTTGTTGACATTATTGTAAGTAGGTATTAATTTACATACTTAATACTACCAGCGGGTGACCGAGCTCCGCTCGGAGAAAACAGGTATCGAAGCTAACTCGAATATTTAAATTTTCAATTGTGATTTATCAAAACAACACATGCCATAAGAAAATTTGTGAAGCCATTGGTGAAACTTAAGCTCCAAGCATGCGTTACGAGTAAAAGGGAAAAAATTATCTTATTAATATGTTGCCATCAGATTGACAAAAACTCAAATTTAAAAAAATAAATTATTATTGCGCATTAAACATATAAAAATTCAATTTTCATCACGTGTCTGCATGAAATGAAAAATATATATATATGAATATTGATATATATTGGCATATTGGCTATAGATGGCAGCACGTTACCACTTGAAAATTTAAGTAGCTATTATGGCGAACTAATAAAGTTTGAAAATATCCTATCTGTAACTCCGAACTGCTCAACCGTAGCGCTTCAAAACCGGCGAAAATCGATTCCTCGAGGCCAAAACCCCAAACCCCCAAGTTTACCGGAGTTTATTTACTCTGGGGCAATTTTCGACTTGACAACCATTCCTCGTATTATAGTATACGATATTACAGAGTCAAATATCTTGATCTTTAGTTTTTTACTATGGGTGATAATGAAAAAGAAAAGAAAGCAACCAGAAAAAGCATTTCACTCAAAACTAAAATGGAAGTTATTAGAAGATTAGATTCTGGTGAACGCCAAACTCTAATTAATGCTTCATTGAATTTGCCAACTTCAACAATAAGGACCATCATGAAGAATAAAGAAAAAATACTGTCATCGGCAACTGAAACTAGAATTACCCGTTCTAGAAATAATATCATAGAGGAAATGGAAAAACGACTGTCTATATGGATTGACGACGAAATTGACCGCAATATGGCATTAAGCCAATCCATCATAATGGGAAAATCTAGAAGAATTTTTAATTACATCCAGGCTGAGATAATTGACGAAAGTGAAACTTTCGTTGCTAGTCGAGGATGGTTTAATAGATTTAAACATCGAAATAACCTTCACAAAATAAAGATTACAGGAGAAGCAGCAAGTGGTGATACAAAAGCGGCGGCTGAATTTCCAGCGATATTTAAAAAAATTAATTTAAGAAGGATGCTATACTCCAGAATTGGTTTTTAAAGTTGATTAAACAGGCTTGTTTTGGAAAAGAATGCCGAAACGAACATTTCTATCCCGTGAAGAGAAACGGGCACCAGGATTTAAAGCTGCAAAAGATCGCTTAACCCTTCTACTAGGTGGTAACGCAAGCGGAGATTTTAAATTAAAACCATTACTAATTTACCATTCCAAAAACTCAAGAGTGATGAAAGGCATATCTAAATCAACTTTACCTGTAATTTGGGAGTCTAATAAAAAATCATGGATAACTGCGAAAATTTTCCAGGATTGGTTCACTGAACATTTCTGCCTGTCTGTTAAACGTTATTGCGAAATTAAAAAACTTGAACAAAAAGCACTTCTGTTAATTGATAATGCTCCAAGCCACCCAACAGATTTATCAGACTTAACAACATGCATTCCAGTCGAAGTGGTTTTCTTGCCGCCTAACACAACTGCCTTAATTGAACCAATGGACCAAGGCGTTATATCAAATTTTAAGGCTTATTACTTGCGGCGAACCTTTAAGCAAATGTTTGAAAAAACAGACGGAGAAGAGAACCAGTCCATAAGAGAATTTGGGGAAAAACTACAACATCGTGGATGCTGTAGAAAACATAGGTCTTTCTTGGAATGAGGTAACAGAAAGATCTTTGAAAGGAGTATGGAAGAATATTTGGCCGGATTTAAGTAAGAGCGATGACGTTGGACACTCTGTCGATGTGGATGAAATAGTGAAATTAACGAAGCAAACCGGTTTTGAAGGGGTAAATGTGGAAGATGTCGAAGAAATAATTCAAGAAGCAGCGGCTAGTCTTTCTAATGATGAACTCAAGGAATTAACTGAACAAGAAGAAGAAAAAATGTTGACAGCAGTGATTCAGAGAAGAGCAAAAAGAACTTTCGATGGCGTTTGTAAAAAGGAGTTTGTCTACCATAACTGAAATAATGGATCAATTCATTGAAAATGATCCGAATTTTGACAGGAGCTCAAAAGTAAGCGTGGTGTTAGAGAACTTTTAAGAGAACAACGCAAAAGAAAAAGGCAAACAACATTAGATGCTTTTGTCACAAAAAGGCAGAACTCTGAAAACGCGGAAGGCTAACTAAATATGACTGACTTAGAATTTTATTTGTTTTCTTTAAAGAATATTCGTTCTGTTATTTATATTTTGTTTTTATTTTTGCAAGAAATAATAATGTGGTATTAATTTAGGCTTTAAGAAATAAATGTTTGGTTTTATTTTTATGAAAAAAACATACTTTTTAAATTTAATTCCTAACCAATTTCCTAGCCATCTTCCCCTAACCCCAATATTTACATGTAAAGATAGCCTCGTTTAGCGCTGTTTCGCATTACGCTCTACTTTGATGGAACGTATCCCCCGCGTTAAGCGGGGTCTTACTGTACAATGTTATCAATTAACAAATATATATATAAAATAATTGGTCAGTAAATAGAATTATTTGTCCTTTCCTCACAGTTATCATTCTATAGATTTTTGTTTACTTTAATGTTATAATTATTATGATAAGAAAATTTGTTTGATATTGCTTACTTTAAAAGGAGTATTTTCCAAATAGCATAAATAAGAAAAAATTGGCATATTTAAATCACCTAAATAGAATTTTACCTTTCTGAGGAATATACTTTAAAGTAGAATAAAACATAGTTTATTAAAATTGTTTCATCGATTCAATGCAAGAAAATGGTTCCCCAAAATACATCACTAATCTCTTTAAGCTCAATAATACAAAATAGGTTTTGATTTTCAAATTCCTTTCAGCATTTAAAATCTAAACTCACATTTGATATTTTATGAACTTTGCATTTCTGTTTTTATTCGTTTATTTCTCAAGATATACTAAAAAAAAAACACATATTGATTGGTGTCTTTTGATATTTATTATCTCTTCGCTTTAGTTTTTTCCAACCAATTTATGATAATGATTGTAACTGCTTTCTGAGAGTAACGATGGAGCTCTTAATCTAAAATTAAATTAAGGAAAAAATTTAATTTTAATTTAAACCTCTTTGGGAGAACCATCTACCCCCCCCCCCTAAAAAAAGAATAACCTAACATCATTATTAATTTAAAGCTGTTTAAATTCTATTTCTGCTTCGCTAATGCCTATAAGATATTCATTAACTTTAAGTAATTTTTTTAAAAAAAATAGCCTGGTATTATAGTAATTAAAGGGCTTAAAAATTTGTTCCAAATTAATAACTTCGACACCTATACAGAACTGCATTATCTTAATAAAACTCGGACATATGTGTGATGGAGTTCATATGGTATAAGGACTGGCGTTTTGAATAAATCAGCAAAGATTTATCAAATATCCACTGATAAAGTTAATTCATTTCTTAGTTCAGGTATAATGTCATTAAAAATCAACTGAATTTATCTTTACCATACCACCCACGTTTTTAAAAACAGAAATATGCAGAATAAGAATAGAAAATTGCAAGTGATGATGAATTTCTTGCAAGAAGAATTGTTTTCATTTTTCAAAATGTGAAAATTTTGCTAAATGTGAAATTAATGCTTCTATCTAGATCAAAGCTACATTTTTCTTTCAAAACCACATTTTTTAGAAAAGGACGATTTGATTTTGCTTAAGAAAGGATCTATTTGTTTGATATTAGATGCCGATTGTGTTCTGTTTGAGTATACCAATTATTAAAGTTGTAATATTCTCTACACAGTTAATTTTGGAATTCTGAGCTCTGGATTGATTGTTTCTAATCCAGCAAAACAGTAACCTAAAAAATGTCAATTCTTTTCATCATATATATGACATTTAATTCTCACCAGTTCTGTCCGGTTTAAGTGACGGTCCTATTAATTTCAACCATTAAAAACGTCATTGTATGCAAAAACGAGAGAAGCATTACGATTGCATACAAAATAAGAGAGAGAGAATGATTATATAACATTATTAACTTAGTTTTAAATTTCAAAGGACTGGAGACACACACACGACCAGTCCTTTGAAATTTAAAACTAAGCAACTAAGCATATCTGCAAATTTTCTGTATAGGTGTGAGAAATTTTGTACATATAAATGAAAACAAGAGAAAAATATAGTAATTCACACTTGAATTAGTATATTTGCTTTTTGCAATTTTTGAACAATTGCCTACCCTATTTAATGAAATTCTGTAATTGGCAGTATGTCAGGATGCAGTATTTAAAAAAGAAAAAAACTTGTTCCTAAGTGCAACGATGTGACAATGTAAGTGCAACAATGAGTTATAGAAAAAAAAGTGACTTCATGAACCTTACTTACATAGCTATGAAATTAGTCTTATCTTACGCCTTAATATTTAAACATTTACTATTGTAATTTCAATTTCGGTTACAATAAAGGTTCAATTTATATGAATCTATACTTTTTGGCAAGAAATTCAGGGACAAAAAAAAAGAATGAATAAAATATGAAGTAATGTATTTAATTTATTGCTTTCTTCCATGCTTAGATCTTAGATAAATTGAAAATTGTTATTAAATCACTGGTAGTGCTTTTAAGAAAATTAGAAAGAAATTTACTACTTTATTACCTGCGAATAAAACTTTAGCACATGATGCTGTATCTGAGAACTAAGCGTTTTAATGTAGTTCGTTTAGATGCTGTATTTAGATATCATTTGTGGTACATTAGAATATGTATAGTTAAATCTGACAATAAATGACATAGGAAATGAAGTAATGTATTTCAGATTTGAAGGAATTTCAGTAATTATCAACACATTCGATTTGAAAATGTTTTTTCCCCCTGAGAATTAACCAGCAGCTGTTTTTTGAAATTTTAAATATGATTCTTATAATTTATTTTAGCCAAAGTGCTTATTATTTTGCAAAAAAAGATAACTTATTTCAACATCTTTATCGTAAAATGATACATTAGCTTGTTTCAAGTATCCGCTTGAAGAATATATATACTTATAAGCATACATACATATTGAAACAGCTAAACAATATTGATATCCATTTAAATTTGAATTAAACAAAAATTATGTATTTTTTTTATTTTGTTAAATAAAATTAAACTTTAAGACATATAAAAATTAAATCTTCCTAAAACTAAAAATTATAATTCACTTTAATAGATTAAATTTGTATTATGTGCAACAAAATTATAATTTTCATAAATGTCTTCGGTGTAGGAAAATAATGCACATGTTCCATCATAATAAATTTTTAAAGCAAATTTCGCTCATTCTACTTATTACTTCTATCAATCATTTGAAACGTGATAATGGTCATTAGCATTTTTCTCATGACAGCCTTTTAACATTATCAGAGATCCAGAGTATCATTCTCACTTTGACAGTAATTGATTACCATATGGCGCCCATTGTAAAATCTCCAAATTTTACATACAAAGATAAAAGTTACAATATGGTACCCTTTTAAAGGCTTGAGCGCAAACAACACTCTCTAATAAGTTTGCACTAATGAGACTGAGTGCAAGTGGCACAGAACCAATCAAAGTAAATGTCAACAAAAAAAAAATTAAAAAATCATTTTCAATTAAAGTGTCAATTTGTAGATTTGAAAGGCGTGTAACAAAATTCTTGAACTCAAAGATTCTTAACCTCCACACAGAACAGGTGATTAGAGTAAAACATGGCATTATTAAAGTGTCAAAGAAGCAATGCTTTATACTGCAGCAAACTCAAAAAGCTTTTGGAAGTCATCTCATTAATTCAAAACAAGCATGCAGATATTGCTACAGATAGTATAGGCTTCAAATTCCCCAAAATTTCATTTTTGGCACTTGCAATAATTTTTGTCCTATAATTCAGCATATAAGAACTCTTTTAAGGATCACTTTTCTATGAGAATTGTGCACATCATTCATGGAAACATCATAAAAGTTATAAAGTGCCATATTTCAGAAGGATATCGTAGTGAAAGAAAATAATGAAAATAGAAAATGCATACAAATATTCTGCTTGAAATTATTGTTTTAATTAAATATTAAGGGGATCATTTAAAAAACAATTAAGGAAACATATCCAATTTGAAATTACAATTTTTATCAAATATCAAGAGAATTTTAAAAAATTAATGTAAAGGGAACATACATACCTATATGTAATATTTACCCCACTCATATTGTACGCAGCATCACTGTAGAAATATATATAAGCACTTCCTGAAGTTGCCACAATTTCTGATAATTTGTCAGAGGGAGTGCCATATCTCACTAATACTCCACTAAAAAAGTTACATATATATATATATATAGATAGATAGATAGATAGATTTTTCTTTAAAAATGCTGACCAACAATTGCACATAATTTTGCATAAAATATAATCAATTTTTTCAAAGAATAAATATTATGAGGAGAAATAAATTAATATTCTCTCATATTAAAATTTTTACATATTTTCAATTATAAAATTAGTATATCATAGAGATGTTTTTTAACTAAAATCTTGTATGAATTTCTACTAAAAATATTTTTACCAAAAATTTAATAAGAAATATATTATAGCATTGAAATAGATTTTATTTTATAATTTATAAATTAATTTAAAATTATATACAAAAATATGTATTCTAAGCAAAAAAATTCAATCAATTTTAAAATCTGGTTACTGACAAAAACATAATATTCAGCAAATCAAACCCAACTATGCAATTAATTTATATTTTAATTTTGTTACCCTTTTTCAGACTATAAATCATTTTGAATCAGAAAAGGATTTACATTTTTGCAGGTATCCGAAGAGTCACGATATTGGTACGATACAGAGAATGCTGCATATTATCATAAAGGCAAAAATAGCAGTAATAATAAAGCCAAGGAGAAAGAATTGCATAATATATAAAATCCCAATTCTTACAGAATTGTTTTAATTAAGAAATAATTCTCATAAAGTCCTATCAGAGCACACTTCACATAATATTCTGATAGAAAAATTAAATGCTGATGAGCCGCAAGAAATAAAATATCTTTTTACCAATTTGGAAAGAAAGAATTCAAATTGAATCGAATTAATGAAATAGTAGTTTTCTGTTAGGAAAGTTAAATGATGTTAAATATTATGTAGAATACATAACAATCGAAGAATACAACATAAAAATGATTGAGACGAAAGTTGCAATGGATACATATTAGAAAAATTTACTGACACTGAAAGGGGTAGAGTTGATCTCTTTGAGGCTTCTCCGTAAGTTAAACAGAAAATGAAGATTACAGAAATAGAACTCGTTAAATTTAACAATTAAATTAACAATTAGCTAGTTTTATTTAGTCAATTTATAAATATATTCATACTGATGATAAATTAGAAAATGTAGATAAGTTTCAGTATACGATTTAGTCTGTAAGTGAAGGAAAAAGAGCATGAAAATTTTAAATAATTATATATTGATAAATGGAAACTAATATAAAAAATTATAAAGATTTAAATCATGTTTTGAAAAAGAGGAGAGGCTCATTGAATACTGTGTTGTATTAAATTTAGAAATAATCAACGCTTCAGTCATTATAGGAAAACTAAGCATCAATCAAATTTAAGGTAAATTAGACATGTATTTAAGAGCTTTTGAATCAATTGGTTTAACATCTGATGAATATTCCTCAATGCTTTCCTTCTCATTAACAGAATAAGTATAACAGAAGAAACTTTTACAGAATGGTTACGTAATTCTATTGTAATTTTAAATAATGATTCAATGTTTATATTGAAAATAAAAATTCATTGCTCTATCTGAAAATGAAAATGTAAGGAGATGCAGGGAATCATTAGGCCAAACCAGGGTTTAGACCCAAAGAGTATAATGAGAGAAAAGGAAAAATGTTTCGTTCTATTCCTCTAGCCGCAGCTACAGATTTATTCTCAGGGGGAGCTGAGAGATGAAAAAATATTATTAACTGCATTTTTTGTGAGAAACCTCATGACAGCAGAGAATGTTAAGCTAAAAAACTTGGTTTTGAGGAAAAGCAAGAAGTTTTTTTAAAAACTAGGAATGCTGCTTCACCTACTTAAAGCCAACACATTAATCTAGAGTTTGTAAGCCAAACGTGCAGTGCCTTCTATGTAATAAGAGACATTGGACTTTAATGTGTCCTGATTTGTCCACAAAAACAATGAAAATTAAGACGCCTGATTTAGAAGAACCGAATGTGATTTTATAAAATCACTGCGCTTCAGAAGTTATCCAAACTTTACAAGTTAATATCATGACAGATAAAACACTCCAAATCTGGGCTCTTATTGACAGTGATTCACAGCAGCCTTGTTTGTTCAAGAAAATAGTTTTAGAAAATGGAACTTGAAACCAACAAAAATGAAAAGTGTTATACATTTAGTATTTGGTGGATCAACATTACAAAAATAAGATAACCGATTCTATGACATAACTTTAAAGAATTAAAATACAGGATTTTCATGCGATATCCAAGTCCTTGATCAACCAGTTATGTATGGAAAAATTCTTAGGATCAAGAGAGGAATTAGTGAAACAGAGTACAAATATTATTATTATATATATATATAATGCTTACTGATCTAAGTAAAGGTTGTAATGACTCTGAATAGGAATGGACTTTTGCGTGCAGTTGTTCTTAAGAAATATAGATATGCTCAAATGTGGATTAGTCGCATAAGAAATAAAATTAAGCTGGCTAATCATGGTTAAAGCACCTGGTGAAAAATAAGAGAATAATTCTGCTTATCTGGCAACATTGTTGTTGATAAATAATAATAATAATAATAATAATAATAAAGCTCTGTAACAGCTTTTTAGAAAATAGAAACTTTGGGTAGTAGAGTTCCAGTTGAAATTAAAACAAAAGAAGAAATGGAAAGAATTGCAATGGATCACTATAAAGACAGAGAACAGAGACGGTAAAGGGAGACACACAGTCAAACTATTTTGGATAGAAATAAAAGAAATTATACAGGACAATAGATCCATAGCTGAAGAAAAGTGTATCTAAACTACCCAGAGGCTTAATAATGAGGAAAATTTTACAACCCATGTAGCAACATCTACGTAAATAGGACTGTAAATATCAATCTTCAGTACGGAAAATATATGGAGTCATATTAATATAGTTATTTTGCTTCATGAAACCATATCATAAAAGTATTTTAAGAGGAGAAACAAATGTAGCGTGGTAAAGGGTGCTTTAAAAAAAAGCAGGCGACATGCATAATACTGAAAAGTGAAATGCTAATATTTGAAAAATGCTGTGTATAAAGAGAATCGGAAGCAATTAATATCAAAGGTTATCACCATCATGCAACTCTAGTCTAAAAATTTTAGCCCCAACTATTGAGGGGAAATAAATACAAAAAATTAAATATATATATATAAATGGCCAAATAAAAAGCTAGCGAGCATACTTTCACTATCTTTTGCTGAGGAATGCGATTCAACAATTAAGTTTATAAAAATATGTATGACAATTATTCAAAAGAAGTACATAAAAAGACTTAGTGATTCTCGGTGAAGTTTGGGCAAACCAAAAGAACTACAATACTAAAAGGTCTATTTACGGTCAAAAACGAAGAGGGTGGGGAGATACACAAATCTGATTCTGCTAATGCAAAAAATAAATAAATAAGCATAAGAGTACGGGAAAATTTTTAAATTGATACAATACACTATCAAGAGAAAGTTTACAGCCAATATTTAAAAAAGAATTTTCACTTCTTTGTCCCAATGACAGAAAAAGCTCAAAATTTCATCAAAACAAAGTTACAAATCACATACCGAAAAGTACCTCTACATTCCTTGAAAGAATGAAAACTGATATGTAGCACAACAAAAATTTTCAAAAATTTCCAAAGAAGTCACCTAAGGATTTAACAATGAATTATTGTGTATTTGGTTTATTGAAAAGAGAGCCTCTAGAGAGACGCAAAAGAGAACTTTATATCAATACCTCTGGAAATTTTATGAAAAACTTTTCTATGCCATCAAAATCAGAATGTAGACTCATAGTTCAAGAAAAGGCTATCAGATCTAACTTTTAAAAATAACTTTTACATTTAAAACATTAATTAAACTTCCCCCAAAATGTTCCAAAAATATGTGAAAACTTCTATAAAATTTTAAGGAGATAGTTTTTCACCTCAACATAAAAAAATTTTGTCAAACTATTTTGATTCTGTTTACTAGTGGAAAAATTATAAATCAGAAAATTTTAATTTTAGTGAAATTTACTTAGGTTATTAACTCTAAAATCAATTTTTTTTATTTATCAAATGCTCCCATTCGAAATCTCTATTTTAATATTCAAACTAGATATAATCAATTGGTTTCTAGTAGTCTTATTTAATTCTTATGGATAACAATTATAAAATCGCAATTTTCAATGTTTAACAAAAATATATAAATCTAAGCAAACTTATTAATTTATAGTTAATTATTTTATACTTTCATTAAAATGCAATAAAATATTAAACATAACACGAGAAAAAGCAATTTCCATCAAAAATCTTTCCGTTAAAAAAATGATCGCATCAAAAAGATAATTTTTCAAAATATTAAATTTAGAGTCCAATACAACTTCTTTCCTCAACTTTTTTAATAACATCCCTATTCAAATATCCAACATATACCATAAAACCATTTTCTAACAAATTTTCATTTGGTAAATAAATTAATGAATTAATTTCCAAACTCGAAAGTACCAAGTGTATTGACTTTGAATTTAAATTCCGAAACAATGAATGACGCAACAGCTCCTTCCGATACCGATGCTTTTCGTCCCAACCACCGTAGTTTCACCGCTGCTTTCCTCCCCCAGCCACACCGTTCGACGTCGCTGCATTTCCTCGCAACCGAAGTTTCATCGCTGCTTCCAGTTCCAGACAGCATCGACGATGGTTCCTCCCGCAACCTGTGACTTCTGACATTTCTACTCTGCTGCTCAATACATTTGTGTTGGTGCTACTTATATTTTCAAGAAGTTCCAACTCCTAGCCTGTGCCATGATCCTTCCAAATTTCGAACATGCAGATTTTGTGTTTCAACCATTCTCAGCCAAATATAATAATCACCTGCTTTTAATCCTCAGTCCAGTGCTCAAAATTGCCTTTAGTGATTCTTCAAAAAGGGATGCTTTTAAAAAAAATGTTCCCTACTCAACGGGTGAAAGTTAAAATTTATATTTTGTACTTTTGATTTCGTCTTGAATTATAAATTTCAATAGCAAATAATCTTTTTATGTTATTATTTAAAATATGAATTTTTTAATTCTTTTTTTTATCAAATTTATAATTTAAAATTTATGCGCAATATTAAAGTGCGTTTCATTTGAAATTTAAATGCTAGTAAAATCAATAAAGATAATTTACCAAAATGAATTAAATTTATCTTTAAACCAATAAATAAATAAAAGCAATGACACATGATATCAGAGAAAATTAGTGGATACGTCAAAGGAAATTTGATACACTTCTTATTGTAATTAAACTATACTGTGTTATTTATTGTACCCGAATTATTTTATGTTATACTATGCATACAGACCTAGCGAATGAAGAAAAATACAAGAGATGTTTAAATGAAAAGGTACGAAACGACACTGTGAGAATAAATGAAGACTTTATTCAAAGTATACACTATAGGTCTGAGCACAAAGATCCCACTGATTATCGTGCCGAAGGATTCTTTGTTCTCAGAATTCCTGTGGCCGTGACGAGACCTAGTCCTTTATGGCGTCCTTGAGTTCGTCGTCCGAGTTGAAGCTCTTCCCTTTCAGATGTTTTTTCCGTGTACTAAACAGATGAAAATCGCAGGACGGATGGTCAAGCTGCCCCCATTTGAAGTTGACCAGTTCCCTGCGTGTGGTCTTGGAGACGTGTGGACGCGCGCTATCATGGAGCAGAGCCACACCCTGCGTGAATAGCCCAGTTCGTTTGTTCTTGATGGAGCTACGTAATCTTCGGAGTGTCTCACAGTACACGCAGGAGTTTATGGTACTTATATGCTCCAGGAATTCAACAAGTAGCGGACCTTGAACGTCGTAAAAGGCAGAGAGCAACAGTATGGCTGCTGACGCCATGGCTTTGAACTTTTTAGGGGAAAGTGACAACGTATGCTTACACTGTATGCTGTCCCGCTTTGTATTTCGCTCGTAGTGATGACACCAGCTCTCATTACCTGTGATGATCCGCTCCAGGAAAGCAGGGTCTTCATAATACCGAAAGAGATGTTGAAGTGCTAGCCCTATACGCAGTTTCTTGTGCTGATCGATCGGCTGCTTCGGAACCCAATGCGCGCGCACATTCCGATAACGCAACCTTTCATGAACAATTACCCACACAGTTCCAACGCTGACAACCACCTTCACCGCCAACATTTGCAAAGTTGGTGATGAAGATCACTTATCACTAGGTCATTTACCTTGTCGATGAGATCGGCCGTAATTACTGTTTGTCTGGCCTGGTTTCGGTTTACCAACCTAACTCTCACGTTCTGAACGAAAATTGGCACTCCATTTTCTCACTGACTTGTCTGACACACAGGTTTCCTCGTATATGGTGACCATCGAGCAATGAATAATGGCCGGTGTAACATCTTCCGCTGTCAGAAATAGGATAACGTAGCGCTGCTCCTCAATCGTCGAATTTTGCAATGCGAACGCCATCATGTCTCACCATGCACTGCCACGTCAATTGGGCGGCACTTTTTATAAGAGCCTCTGTTCTTTCTAGCGAATGCAAGCGCCCGTGCATGCGCCGATCTAGGCCGGGGATTTTAATCGCAACCCTCGATGTCTCAACGTTCTTCTACAGCGGCATAGACATATATGATAACAGTTACGTTGTAACGACGTTTCGTACCTTTTTATTTGAACACGCCTTGTAATAGATACATACACTCCTTGAAATGTATACTTCATAATTAATGGCACATGATAATTAGAATAATATAGTAATATAATATAGCTCTTCGAGGAAATTTTTACACTTCTGGCAGTCATTAAACTGCCCTTTATTACCACATGTGTTGAAACATTTGTTTCCATAAACAAATATTTTTTTCAACTACTTAATTATTTTTATATTATGTATTTTATTAACCAAATACTTAAAAGAATATTTTGAATTTTGTGTTTGTTACATTCATTTTTAAGTGTTTTGTATGAAATCTTTGAACCTCACATTTATTATTTCAGTTCCAAGCATTTTATGTGAAACCTCTCAACTTAACAATTATTATTTTCATTTGAAATTTTTCAATTTTATGTTTATACTTTTAGTTCCAAATGTTTAAAATAAAATCTTTCAAACTTGCAATTACTATTTTCATTTTCAAGTGTTTATTTGAAGTTTGAAAATCTTGTGCTTTTTATTTGCAGTTCAAATCTTTTATTTGAAATTATAATTAGATTGATATTTCATTTGGGTGAAATCATAACAATACTGATAGTTTATTTGATAATTTAATATATCATTTCTAATTTAATAATCTTGGTGAGTCAGACTTCCTAACCTTTAAGAATAATATAGGCAAATATACCATTGAATATCCTCACCAAATTATATGCAACATCTGAATTTCTACAGAAAAATGGTGAAAATATTTGCATGCACAATATGATTTAATTTTCAGACTGCTGCTTATTTAGGCTTATATAATATGTTCACAAATATAATTCTTAGTATTTTGGTACTTCTAATAAAAAATGATGAATGGGATTTCTCTATTAATGTAAAGGTAAGAGAAACTTAAGTATCACTCATAATATGCATTTAAATTTCTTAAAACACCATTGTAAGGTATGGCTGTGTTCGAAGGGCCACACGTCCATGGGGATTGTAATATTTTAAACTCTAATTGCAATTCTAATTAATTTCAAAGTTTTATGTTAATTTAGCCCATATTTACTCTATTTTACAATATTCTATTATTACCATTCCACTTTTTCTATTTATTAATGCAACAGAAAGCTCTGTAAAAATGCTTTAGTCAGTGGTTCCCACCTTCCGAATGAAGAGATAAGATTTTGCTCACCTGAACAAATTCTTCTAAAAGATTCCTATAATTCCATCAATCCCTCATGGCACACAAGACTAGAGATAAAAAATTTCTCCCTCTTTTATCTTTCTTCTGCTCTTGTGCAGTGCTATGAATGGACCAGCCTTGCCTGTGCCTCTTGAACATGCCTCTCAGGATGAAATAAAATGATATTTAAAGTGTCTCCCTTGTCTTCAGCCACAATTTTGTTTCAAAAACTGTGTGTGTGTGTGCACGTGCACGCTTGCAAGAGAGAGAGCAATCATATGTGCGCTATAACCTTGGAAGTTGCATGACCGAATGGAAGAGACTTTTCCACAGATGACCACACTGAATCAAATTGCTCCCTCTTAGAAATGGAAAAAACACCCACTTGAAACTAGGACGAAATTAGTAACGAAATTTTGTTTCAACATTATATTTTATGATGGAAAAATTATTTAAAATTGGGAAAATATCAATAATACAATTTTTTTATCTTCCTTTCGCTCTTTTAATGGTTTGCTTTTTTTTGGTCTTATTAATATTCTTATTTTAATTTAACTTTAATCCGAGATAAAAATTTTTTAGTTTGTTTTGACTGCCTTCAAATTGCTGCAAGGACTTCATATACCACTTTTCACAACCATATTATATAAATATTTATGCACACAGTGATATCATATTACTATAAATATCTATCTAAGGGTTGGAATAGCCTTCTCTTGCAGTCAGAACAGCAGGTTAGCGGTGGGCATGGACTAGGCGTGTGCCTAAAAGGTAATGACAGACTTCTGTGATAACAAGAAACAAAGAGCATTGTATTACTTGAGCATCAGCATTTCTGTCTGATGCATTGACCGAGGTATTTTTACAGATTTCTACAGAGATTATCGGAAATTTGTGTTGAATATACGTTACGGCTTAGCCAAAGATGGCTGAATTGTACCACATTCATGAGATTAAAATATTTATATCAATTTATAGTAAAATCGGAACATGAAATGTCTACAAAGTTCAAGTGTCTAAAAGTGTAAAAATATCAGTCACAAAAAAGAGAAACAATGATGTAAAGTATGGCACAATATTAAAAAGTGTGGCTAATGTTTATGTGTAATTGTGTAAAATAAAAATAAACAATCTAAAAAGGTTAAAAAGGAGTTTTTAAAAGCAATTCACACATATAAGAGTGAGATTTCTGAAATAAAACTTAAGACGTTATAATGAAGTTCGTGGACATTCTGCAAGAATGTGTAAAGCAGACTTAGGGCACTTACAAATTGAACAAAATGGTGCTGATTCCCCCATCAAAAATCATGGTTGAATTGAGTATGATAAATTATCAGCTTATTTAAATTGATGTCCAGTTTTCTGATAGGTAATGTAGACCAAAGATTAGTAATTTGTGCTTCCCAATCAATCTACCATTGGAAATGCTAACTGCGATACAAACTTTTTTTAGAAAACAAAAAAGGATCTATGATAGAAAGTAAGTAAGAACCAACTGCACTGCCATGTCATCCTTTCATTTTCAGAAATTCCCACAAGTGCAGGAACCCAACATTGAATAATTTATAAATCTTCCAAGTAAAACTTTGTCATACAAGTCCAAAATATTGAAAAGGATGACTGTGGGCATTTTAGAAATATCCAGAAAAGCAGAAAATATTTAAGTAAAAATAATCCTCCCGCCATGCAAAAGGACAATAAATCTCTTTTCTGCTTTCAAACACAATTCACTGCAAGAAAAACAAGTCATCAAAAATTAATTACTTTAAGTATTCTTCCCTTGTTAATGGGAACAAAACGGAAAGTTCAGTGAATGATTCTGGTAGTAGGTCACATATTTTCAAAGAAATAAATTAGGAGCAAACGGGATCAGTGTTGTTGGTGAATGGCTGCTAATTGCCAATTCAAGGTCAGAGCAATTTTGGATGGAAAAATAAATAATGTTGAGTTGAATACTGCTTTATGTGTACCGGAAATAGAAATAAATTTAGTATCTGTAGAAAAGCCATGGTTTTAGTATGCTATTAAACAAAAATACAGTGTACATAATTGTGTAAGTAGATATAAAGAAAATCTTTAAAGAAATCGTAAACAGGTATGAACTGAAGAATTTTGATGAAGTAAATTATTGTCTGGGAATAAGTACTGAAAGAACAAAAGTTAAAAATTCTGCACTTAATGAAAAAAATTCAAGAAATTATTAAACATTCAATAAAAAATATACTAATAAAAAGATAATAAAAAGACTTCAATGGAATCAAATTATTTACATTTGATGATATGTTGAAAAACAATACTCGATTTAGGCACTCCTATATATCTGAACTGACAGAAGAAGAAAGAATGACCAAGCAGCAGTAGAAGAAATAAATGACCTAGAGAAAAAGACTGGAATGCAGTGAAATACATAATAAAAGTTAAGAAGATGAGAAAATTACAGTTCAATTACATTTTGTCATCAGCGAGGATAAAAAGACAATCCTGATTGTCCTCAGTGATGCAGATTAGGCAAATGATAAAACAGAAAATCAACAAGTGGAAATCTATTCAACATAAGTCATAGTACAATACAATGACTTTGGAGCTATGCAACCTGAATATGTTTCAGTTGCTAATAATACTCAAGAAATTACAGAACTGGTTTATCCAATGAAAGAATTGATTAGCTACAGTCTCTACTTGTACAATTGTTTATAAAGCTGTCACAAATTGAAAAGCGTCCTTCAAGAAAAAAACAAAGAGACATGAAATTCATATATGGAAACACCTTCAATTGACTGAGTGATCAAGCTAGAATATTACCAAAGTAAGAACAGAGAAAACCATTACCATGTCTACATTTTGAGCATCATTGAAACAATTGGAAACTAAAAATTTTTTCATAAATTATTTCATCTCCAAAAAGAAGTAGGGGAATTAAAGTTATATGTTTTCCTTTAAAGAAAAGACAAGCAAACTTTTTTTATTATGTACAATAGATGGCATTCTTAAATATAGAATATAGCACAAAATGATCTTATCACCTTTTTACTCGCTTCTGTTCATGGCTTTCCATTTTTAGATGTAATGTATGTGTTTCTTTATGTCCTTAAACATAATAAACAATATTTCTATCATTGCAATGGAGATTTTGACAAAATCAAATAAATAAAACAAAACCATCAAACTGTAATAAATTCAAGAAAATTACTAAACACCTAAATAGTTATTTTACAATATTTATCCTTTATTCCAATCAGAACATTGCCCAATTGAATATTTTATCACATTTTCAAGAATCACCTAGAATTAAACAGAATATTTTATTAAAGCCATAAGGATCTGATTAACAAAATTAAACTTATGAATTTAAATTGAAAAATTAGTTTGTTTTTCAAATTTTTCCTTCCTTCAAGTAAACCTTTTGTGCAAGACTATTTGCCCCATAAATTCATTCCCCTATTGTGCTGTACCCCATAGGATCAAGACATTTCTGCCAGCAGAATTTTAAAATTATTGTCGGCGCTGGTGAGTCTTCAGAGCCATTTTGGTGACTTCTTTTTCCTAAACAAACAGTTTTAATATGTATAAAATGAGTAAGCTTAATTTCATTCATGAATTATACTACACAGATCGAATTACTTGTTTTACTAATTCCATAATTTTGCAACAATACTTTTCCCTTTCTAATACTAATCCTTTATAGTGAAAGCTCACTTATATCGAAAATTCATGAGGTTGAAGCTTTAATGGTGACGTTTTCAGAAAAAAGAACCAAAAAATTTCAGAAATGAAGCAATTTACTTTTCATCATAATATGGTGTTGAATATAATATGCTGAAATCTAATAATTCATAGACAAATTACCAATTATATTGATTTATTCATATGAATTATTATGTAAATGATAAACAACACCTGTATAACCACTTTTAAGTAAGCCATATCCAATTTATTTCATCGAATTCTATTTTAAAAGTTTGATAATTACTTGCATTTTAGAAAATTTTTGAACAGAAAATATTAATTCAACTGATAATATTAAATTAAAATTGTATGTTTCAAAAAAGATACATGTTTTAAATAAATGTCATTCTCATCAAAAAGTTAAATTTTCAATGTGCAGACAAAGTATTAAAACCATAATGAGAGAGCTATTTATTTAAATTACAAAAGTTTTGAACTACATTAAAAAGTATAATCAATTTTGTATGAAAGAGATTAATACTGAAATATTCAATTATATTTTTAGGCTGAGGAATAAAAGAATAGTGTAACTTGTGCAATATACAAGGGAAGAAATAAGCGTTTTTAAATAGAAAATACAAGCAATTAGTCTAAAAATATTATACATACATTGTATCTTGTTTATAAAAAATGGATTTTTTCAAAGCGTAAAAATAAAATGAAGTTCACTTTGCAAGCTGAAGTTTTAAAAGAAATAAATTTATAGACTACACAATAACTTTGATATTAAATAAATTTCAATCATGTTCCAAATTTCAATAGCAGTGAAAGTTTCTAGTCATATTATGTTTATAAATAAATCATTATAAACATGGTGAAGTTTTATTTAATTAGCCAAAACAACTATACAGTAGAAAATCTCATTTAACTTACTCAGCATCGTAATATTTGATTTGATATCACCAGTGATGTTAGTGAATTACCCTTTTAGGGAGTAAATAAATAAAACTTTGACACAAAGCCATTTCTACGATTCAAATAAAGACAAAAATACAAAAGAGCAACTTGTTTACTATGGTGGGGAAAGATAAATCATTAACACTACGGGTAGTTGAAATTGAACAGGTCATTTTCAACAAATGGGGATAAAAGAAGGTGAAGACATTTTTGAATTTGTCTCTTTGAGGGCTCATAGTTAGAGGAATTTTTTAGTTTTGTTCCTGTATAGCCTGATTGAAAAAGTTTCTCTAGAAACACAATATGTCAATAGGTAAATATATATATGCATCATTAATTTTACAAGTCCTAAACTAAATATGAAGTAAATAATTTTTAGTAGTTTGGAACTGCGAAATTGCAATGAGAACTTGCAAATTTTTACGTTTTGAAATTAATTTGATTATTTTGTAAATTGTAATGAAACTACAATTCTGAGCACTAGTAAGGAAAAAATTTGAAAAGAGAGGGCCACCTGTAGGAAATAAAGTTATATAATCAAGGAAACTTTCTTTTTCATAAGTGCATCTCATGCACGAAGGCATAATTTATACACCAAACATTTGATTGGACGTGATGTCAAATATAATATGCTTAATGAATGTGTTTTGTATTTCTTGAGTTAATTAAAAACTATTTTGGAAAGTTGCCAGCAATTCTTCAACAAGTGTCTATATTTAGTATTTTAAGTTAAAGTAATGCTTTACAAGTTCATTTAGAAATAAATATATTTTGAAAGTACTTAATGTTTCCTAATATCCACTGAACTTTGCTAATTTTACTATCACATATATTTTAAATAGTTTTTTTTTCCCTATTTTGTCTATATAATATAATTTTTCCCCTTCTTCTGAATACATTTTCCATTGATAGATAGCACTGAGATTTCTCAACTAAAGTTACAAGATGATATACTTTAATTATGCTTTGTGACTAGTTCCAACTTATTTCCAGGAATTTTCGAATATTAATATTTCATTTTTTAATATTGAGCATTGTGCCCTCCTACCAAAACAATTCCTCATCAAATTTCCATTCAACTTTTAGTTTTTTCTCATCATTGCTAAAAAAGTCTTTTTTCGATATTCTTTGGACATACTGTATACATCATATTTGAAGATTTTTTTTTTCCCTTCTTGCAATTTTGACTTGCTTACCTAAATTTGGAGATTTGCTATTTATGCTACTGTATTTGAATTTCTATTCTGCTCTCTTTCTTCAATAGTGTACTATATTTATAATTTTGCTGCTTATTCTTATTCTTACAAGGCCTCTCAATTTCATGGGATGATTGGGTCATAAAGGGCGAGATTCAAAACATTGGTTTAAATCCTTTATTGAATATGATTTTATACCTTTGAAAAAAATCTACAGGCTGGATTTATTTCTATTCTTTCTAATTTCAACTATTTGTTAATGCTAAATTTATCTTTCTCTTTGGAGTTCATTAATTATTTTATCCTTCAAAAACATAATCTTATCCATTTAAAATAAATAAATTCAAATAAACCAGATCACTTACCTATAAGCTGCTAATAAACGAGAAAAAACCGAGTCTCCATCAAATATATACAAGTGATCCCAACTGCATTCTGTTTCAAAATGAGCTATCTCCAGTCTAATTGTGCTGTTGGGTGAATCGCTTTCAATAAGCCATGTACACTGCATATCAACACTGTAATTACCTGTGCCATCTATAATGAATCCAGACGGCCTAGTTAACCTGAAATTTACAAAAAATACTCAATTTTACATGAAAATCTTTGTTTTATAACTTTGAATTCAGTTAGATTACAACAAGTTGAAAAATACTGTCTGCATAAACTGAAATTAAAGATATTTACAATGACACTCAAAATTGGAATTATCCCTTCCTATTATTAGAAAGTTAGAAATTAGATACTTAGAAATTAAGATGTCCATTCTCTGCTTATGTCATTTTTAAGCATAAACTTTCTTTAAACTTCACAAAGAGTTTAAAAAATACAAATAACAGATGATTTTAAAGAAAATTTTAAAAAAGAAAGACTTAAAATCAAGACTTTCAAACTTTTTTTAATTCATTAACAAAACTTATATTAAATGTCTAAAATTACTTTATATTTATTACTACAAGAAAACATTCATAACAAAGTTGAAAAGATGGCACCTTTTAACCTACTTTCTTTTTTAAAAGGGGGGCTTAGAAATAAACTGACTGGTGAGAGAAAACTTATCATTAAATTATCAAATGAAGGGAATTCATTAAAAAAAAGTGTTAAACAAAGCATAAACTATATTCAAATATACATTCAAAGATTTACAAAAAAAAAAAATGTAGAATGAAAAATAAAGATGAAAAAGATTGAAAAAAAATGTGTGAACACAACAAAAAGACATCAAATAAAAATCAATCACAAAATAAGTGCTCCAAATTTTTAAGCAATGTTGGGTCAATCTGTCTGAAAAAAACATTTTAAGGAACATAAGAAATGCTGGCTATAATTACAAAAATGTATTTTAATAATAAAAGAAATAGAAATAAGCAACAGAACATTGCTAACATCTACATTAAAAAAAACTGGAAAATTTTGAAAAGCTGCACAAAGCATCAAATCATTAAAAAAAGATAATTTTAAACTAACATTGCTAAAAGAAATGGAGAAAACTTCCACTGAAAACACCAGAAACATCGAAGATTTAATGCAAAGATCACTAAAAACAGTCGTTCAAGCAAAATAATATGCTATTAAATATTAAATACTTGTTCATTTATTTTTAGATAAGAAAACACCCAGCCGTCAGTTTTATTTGATCAAGTTTTGAAGTTCATATTTAATTAGAAACTCAAATTACTTAATTTAATGTTTGTATACAATTTAGCATTAATTATTATTCAACACCAATAATGAACGTAAATGCCAAACATAAACGTTTAAAAGTCAAATTATATCCACCTATTTAATCCTCTGCTTTCCTTCTTAATTTGATTTTTTTTAAAAATGTGCCCTAAATTACAGGTATCACTGTATAAAATTAAAACACGGCTATAATCAACTAATTAAAATTCATATTATATATATATATATATATATATATATATATATATATATATATA